>JAZGTJ010000599.1:0-93730 GCA_036877575.1 Botia almorhae | reverse complement strand
TTAAACGTTCACACTAACCACCCGGCTTCTCATTGGTCATTGCTAGTGACTGCTCTTACCATTTGTTGTAACATTGCTCACACTACAATATTTCCTTCTGTTAATTTCAAACCCGACAAGACAATCTGGGCAATACTCATGTAGTGTGCACTCAGCTTTATGGCCTGAATGGAATAATTAACATCTGCTCAAGCACATCTAACTGCACTACAACCACAAGAACATTTATTGGCATCACCCCTTGTGCTTCTACCTGAATCTCGCCCTCCCTCCCAGCCCTCCTGGTTTCTTCCTCCATCATAGTGAGAGGGATAATCATCAGGAGTTGGGAGAAGCCCCTTTCTTCCTACACCACCTAAGAAAGATGCCATGTTCAAACCTGACATCTCAGATTAAATGGATGGAAGGTGCATTGATGGACTGGTTGATGGAATTGGCCAATGATCTTACCTCCTCTTGGTGGCCTCCCACGTGGTCTTCCTCTACCTCCCCAACCTTGGCCCATGTCTTCTTGGGAATCAAAGCTTTCATCTTCTCCATACTTATCTTGAAAGCCCCCTATTCCACCACACCCGCTTGGGCCACCTCTCCTGTATCTGTACAATCAGAATCAGACATTACAGAGCATGCATTGAGCAAAACATTGAGAATGTTAGGAGAAATCAGAAATTTCAATCAGAGAAATCAGAAATGTCATTATTGTTAAGACAATTATGGACTAAATCTCTGTTGGTATGTTACACTTACGATTCATCTACATGTGGTGGCTGTCTTTGCCTCTGGTCAAACTCCTCACCTGAGCCCTCATATCCATCATACCTAAAAAGCATGTCACCAGCAACCCACTTACATATTTTACCCTCTAATCGAGAGCACTGACCATTAAGCAAATAGCGTTGATGAAAGGTACCTGTCGTGTCCCATGTACTCTCCATCATGCAATGAGAACCTTTTCTGGCCCTCCCATTGGCTTCCTGAACCTCTGTGGCTCCTGGGGTCTCCTGGGTATTCCTGCCCAGGACCTCTTCTCCAGCCCTCTTGATAACCTCCGTCTTCCCCCCAATACTGCCCCCCGTCTGAGCCCTGACCTGGTCCTTGTCGTTCTGGTGGAGGTCCCATATGATGGTTTGTAGGTCCTCGAGGTCCATCATCTTACACAAACAGCACAAGACAGAACAAGCAAACAAACAAGAAACTGTTAACTCACACTGAGGACTTAGTCACTTGACTGAGTCATCTTGCACAACTTTGTACTTTGTATTGTATTTGTTGAATATATTAAAAAACACAAAGAAGTGTTACCGTTGCTATTGGGACCCTGCTGTCCCATTCCACGCATTATTGACTGAGAACCTGAATTCTGTCCCTGAAGACATGAATCACATGTAAGTTGTAGAATATGTACTGACTTTTTTCTAATATCAGATGGGCATTTACAGTTTTTTTGTTTTTACCTGACTGAACTGTCCTCTGTTTCCCTCACCCATATGTGATGGTTTGCCTTGTATATATGGTGGAGGGCCCTGCATATTGCCTGGGGGCCCTTGCATGTTGTTTGGTGGTCGATGCATACCTCCTGGAGGAGGACCCATCCCATGCATATTTCCCACGCCCTGCATATTCCTATGAGTCCTTGTTGGAGGCCCCATCATACCCCCTGGCATAGGCCCCTGAGGGCCCATCATGTTTCCATGAGGTACAGGTCCCCGCAATTCCTGATGCATCATACCTCCCTGTGGCGGCCCCTGTCCTCGCGGTGGTGGTCCCATCATGCCACCTGGAGGTCCACCAGAACCTGGAGGACCATGCATGCCCCTGGGGCCTGGTGGCATACCAGGAGGACCCTGGGATCCAATGTTACTGTGTGGACCAGGATGACGTGGAGGTCCATGCATGTCTGGAGGTCCCATAATGGGAGGTCCTGGTGGACCCATTTGGCCTGGAGATATGAATGGACTAGACATACCACCAGGGCCCATTGGAGGCATGTTGTGAGGCATTTGTTGGGAGGGAATGGATTGAGGGAAGCCTTGATGTGGAGGGTTCAATGGACCACCCTTCCCTTGAAAGGGAGGCATTGGTCCTGACTGTCCAGCAGAGGGAGGCATTCCTTGTTCCTGTAACTGTGCCATTCTTTCAATTTTTAGTTGCTAAAAAAAGGCAATTTATTTTATTTAGTACAGAATGTAATGATTGATTACATTTTTATATTACTTAAAATACACAGAAGTGATAAAATATGCATGTGTAATGGGGGGTAACGATACATCAATGCTATGGTTCTGTTCATATAATGGTTTTAGAACCACAGTTCGGTTCGGTGTGCTGTGGGGGCAGGGTTCATGGTATGCCACCAGCAATGCTAAAAAAATACTAGACTCACTTTTAAATTAATAATAGTAATACTTGGACACATACTTGGTGCACAGAGAGAGAGCTCTGATGTGACTAAATGTATGAATTGACTGAAATGTATTTCTTTAATTTGTTGTCAATTTATTTGTGTGGTTTAATTTACAAATCATTGTTGGATAATTAGCGCAAAACTTGTGGGAAAGAAAAAATGTGCATAATACACATAACTCCATGCTGAATTTCAGGCCATGGTGTATAATTTAGAAAAAAATACAGCTCTTATTAATTGTGTAAAGTGTACTAATTACTATTTAATCAAATGTCAAGGAAGAAAACTTGAGTGTGAGATCTATTCAACAACGGGAAAAAGTGAGATCTACTCAACAATGGGCCAGAGTTGGGCCAGGGTTGGGCCAGGGCAGCAGGGCCATTTGGTATGCCACGAGAGTATACTCATACTCCCACTGCAGTATGTAAAGTGGGTGGTGTATTGCAGTTGTGTAGTTTGGTTTTGAATATTATTACACCCCTAACATCTAGGTGTATACACTGACCTCAAGCAGCATGGGGTTTGTATACTGCAGGGCAGCCATTTCCTGCTCGATCTCTGCCTGAGTCTTTTTCTTGCCATCCACTTTTTTCTCATCCTTCCTCTCCTTTGGAAGTTCTCCAGGAGGCATTGCTGGAACTTTATTCTCTGCCCAGGCCTATTAAATAATTAAAAAGGCACAGTGGAATGAATCAGCTGTATTAGTATCAACAACTACATCAAGCAAATTATAATCTACAATATCTACAATATCAAGAGCACTTTGTGTCTGATAGTGGTACCAGTGCTATGGTCATATTATGTACTGACCTGCTGAAACTGAGCTGGAATGGGTTTTGCATAAGGAACTTTTTTGGTTGGGGGCTTTTTCTGGTCTTTCTGCATGACCTCCTCCATTCCCCAGTCCAGTCCTGGGATGCTCATCTCAGGTTCTGTCAGTGTTTCTTTACCCGAGCACAAAACCACCAATAACCAACAGTTCTTTTGTTTCTTGGCAGTCAATGGCAGTTAAACCTCACTGTGTATTTGCATCCTTACCAGTCTGCTCTTGTTCCATCGCAGCCTTCAGTTGTTCTGGGATTCCCATGCCAGGAATGGCTGCAATACTATTGGGCTCTAAGTCATCTAGAATTGCCCATAAAAACATTATGAATTTATATGCATATCCTCTTAAGGGCTTGTAAACTATACAAGTATTGTATAGTTAGGTAATACTGCTCAGGTAATACTAACCATACTCCATTCCGTCCTCTGACATCCCTGGCAGCAAGTTCAGATTGTATCTATCCCGCATTTTGTCACCCGGCCGATTCCTGGTCCAAAATTTGCTAAAGACAACCACACAGCATGGAGTTAAAGAATTCCAGGTTAAGGAGTTAAGGGTACTGGATACATTTGGCCAATGACATGCATGCTTTGTTGTACACACTCACCTGGTGTGGTCATTAGACCCTGAACACAAGATGTGGCCAAGTGGATGCCAGGCTAGACTCCAGATCATTCCCTCATGAGCCATCTCCATCCCTCCCACTTCTTTCTCCACACTACCAAAGTATTTAACCACATTAGCACTCAAACAACATTAATGACTATAGTCATACCTATGGTTATATGGTACTGAGATGATGCGAATGGTGCCAACCCTGCATTCCAAAATAGCAGTGATCCATCAGAGCCTCCACTTGCAAAAAGGCCTTCATGAACCGGGTGCCAGGCCACAGCTGCGACCAACAGGACAGGACATGAATGTATACAAACTTCCTTACATGTAAAAGCACAGTTAATACATATTTAAATCTTAGTACTATACCTGTGGCTTCTTTCTTATGTCCTCTAAAAACCTGCAGCTCCTCCTTAAGGTTGCGAATGTCAAACAGTTTGCATAAATGGTCACGTGATGCTGTCAACAACCAATTCCCATTGAGGTTCCACTTCACCTCCATGACTGTGTTTTTATGTGCGTGTCTGGGAGCAAAATTGCAATAATGATTAAATACCCAGTTTAACACAAAGATGATCGATCAGAGAGTACAGGGCATCTTTCTCACAGCATCTGGGCATCTTTGTCACAGCAGTCTGTTAAACTTACAGTGTTGCCAAACTCTGTCCAGTCTTGGGGTCCCAGAATTTGATAGGCTGTTGGCTGTCTTTGCTGCCAGACACCACCAAGCCTTTAGTAGGATGCCAATCAACACACTTCACATCTGCTCCATGACCTGGAGACCAAAACAAAACCACGTTTTGAATGTTTGAGACAAAGACATTTTTATACTGTATTCCTAGATATTTTTGCAATTAACTATTTCAAAGCAATAACTTTACTCAGGAATATTGTTTAGCATAATTTTAGCATTATGTAATAAAGAACAAAGGTTTACACATTCCTAATTCTATAACAAGTTAGACTAACAGAATCAGATAAATTCCAGCACTAATTTTAATAATCTGGGCATCACATTATCATATATATATCATGGAAATCATGGAAATAATTTGTATAAAACAAGTGAGGCAACTAGCTTTAATTTATCTTTTAGCTTTGAATTTATCCTGATGTCTTAGTAAGAATGCACACATCCTTGAAAGCTGTTTTTGGTTTAAAATGATAAATGGTATATGTTTGTGCATATACACATAAAAGGAAAATGAAATACACAAAAAAGATAAAGAATCACTATAGGAATATTCTGTCATTGAACACACAAATCAGGTTGATATTTAATAACCAGAGCATAGCATTATTAACTGAATTATAGAAATATTTAATATTTTGCATTGCACTGTAACAGTGACCTATATCTATGTAGTTATGAAGTTCAGTGGCATTACAAAATTATACCCACATGTGGGGGAAGATTTAGCATAGTTTGTGTGGCAATGACAAAGCCCTTTTTGTCATAATACTGTGGCATTTATTTCCACCATTAATTTGACATGACAGTCAGAATGCTTTTCGAGTCTGAAGTGACATCTGAAACATGACTTATTATTTTGCATAACATACTTCTAATAGGTCAGGCCAAAAAACAGATACATATTTCGAAAATAATACTGAATAACAGCTTAGAATATCAATCTTAAGATCTAGAAATACTTGACCTCTCAAGATTCTCAACTATTCAGATATATAATATATCAGATATACTATATCAGAATATATAATATAAATCTTACAATTTAACAAAGACAAACCCAGTAATCATAAGTCACAGCAATCTAATCTTTGCAGACACTTTTTGCATACAAGGTTTTCCTAAAGCGCTTAAAAGGTCTTTGCAAATTACAACAAAACCCATTATTTACAAACACCAAAGTTATTCTGAAACAACATTTCAACTTAAACATAACATTTCTGAAGCACTTTATTTTACCACAAATCGGTTTTAAAAATAACTTTCCTCTTCACTATAATTCTTAGCTTTATTTTTTCTCTCATATAAAATAAAACAATCAATCAGTTGGAAATAACGTATCAGCAGCCTCTTAAATGTCTTTTGTAAAGGTACATTTTCCATACTGTTTTGAAATAATCAGTCACTTATAATAAACAATCATGTAAATATATGAAAGGCTAATCATCATGTGATGAGGTCTGTGCATATATGCAAGTTTTTTTTAAATGTTGATGTCAGTGACATGTCTGTGCATTGTTGTTAGCAATAATTGATTAAAAGAGACAGAGACTTTAAAAACAATTTTAAATTACAGTAGAAGGTATAACTTTTACCAGCACATATAACTGATTATAGCTATTTGGTGGGTTTTCTATAGTTTTATGTGGCTAATTAAACATATCTGAAATTGGTTTCTTTACAGCTACTTTACAATAATTTGTTACATTTTAATGCTAATTCAATAAAACATCAAATTTGTTTTTTTTATCATCTATTTGAAATATTACACCTACATGTTACTTGTATAAACATTTGAGGGAGAATTTAAAAACAAATCTTCAAAATCAAGACGCCATAAAATGTTTCTGAATGATGATGTACAAAAGCAATTGTCCACTTTTAATTTAGTGAAGTGATGCATTTGTCATGTAAGGTAACCCATACTTGAGATGTTACCTTGACATCTAACCCATACTGGTGAGAAATGAACACACACACCCCAACAGCAGTGGGCAGCACTGTAGCACTTGGGGGAACAGTGCCTCACTCAAGGGCACCTCAGTCATTTCCTACCGGCAGTGGGAATAGAACCTGCAACCTTTGAGTAACAAGTCTGACTATAACCATTAGGTTATAATGGCTACCAGTTTACTGCAGTACACCTTTGCTATGTTTAGTACATAAAACTATGGTAGACAAAAATGTTATTAGGCAACCACAAAAACATTGTGTAGAAAAGTTATGTACAATGTTTTTCATATATATTTGATGTCACAAAATCAACACCGAATAAAAACTCGCAGGAAGCCAAAATCCTTTTTCTTTGTTAATGTGCATAAAATTTCCACAGGAATATCAAAACAACAATTTCTAAAAAAATACAATGCTCTGTTAATAGGAAGTACAATGTCTTTAGCATTAATGGTTATTATACAAATAAAGATTTAGGAGATTCAAGTGCTTGGATCATTGACTTAGGTCAGTAAACAATCAAATGTT
The DNA here is from genome assembly GCA_036877575.1 of Botia almorhae. Lineage (NCBI taxonomy): Eukaryota > Metazoa > Chordata > Actinopteri > Cypriniformes > Botiidae > Botia > Botia almorhae. Next base: position 86,713 of record JAZGTJ010000599.1, on the reverse strand, counting down.
AATAATATTCTCAAACACAAGACACATTTGTTTAAACAAATCAAAGACCCCTGAAAACTTCCATAAACTTTGCCAAGATAGAACACTGTTTTCGAAAGCCCATGGTAAAGAGTGCAGTTTATGTGAAAGGCCATGTGAAACTTTTATTTGTGAACCTGGATGGCACTGTACTTTTCTGTTTAAATGAATGAGTTTGTAAATATCTCCACATCTGACATAACATACCTCTCAGAATTCTTTCCTCATGACAGCGCAGAAAGTCCCAGATGCGCACAGTTCCATCATCAGAGCAAGTGGCAAATTTATTATCCGTGGGAGAGAAACTGAAGACACAGCAGGAAGAGAATCAACAATGAAGGATAACATAGCAGCTCTCTGAGGGATGGACACCTTAAACACTGTGAGGATCCTTTGAGTTTATCCGATAGAGACCCATCCATCTCCTTAACAGACTGTTATGCTCAATCTATCGAACACTCCTATCATACAACCTGCTAAAATGCTTATCTGATTTTAGATTGATGTGATGAATGCTAAAGCTGAAATCTAAATTGCACCCATGCAGCTGTTCTTTCCTCCAAAGCTTCCATGAAGTGCATTTACTTTTTTTAGCTAACCTGGTAATATTATAAATATGACCACTCCTACACAGATTGCTCTTCATTCTCTGAGAACACACAAGCTGGTTATTCAATTGCCAAAACTGAGCCTGCCTCAGTTGACCATAAAATCAGTCATGATTTTCAAAACATACCATTTGTACACTAAACAGAAGTGGGTCACAAAGTATAATTCTTAGCCTAAGTGCTTGGAGATGTGCTTAAACTACATTTATTTTTAAATTCATGTTAAACAAAAAGCCCTGAGGTGAGCAAGAGAATCTTATCAGCCTGTTACCTCAAGCGTTATTAATGTGTGATAATGCTGATAATTTTTTAGGTACCTTCCCTAGTGTTTCAAAAGCATTGGGGTTTCCCTCTTATTGCATTAGAAGGGGCATTTATGCGCTCTGCATTGTGTTTTGATAAACAAAATGAAGGTGACTGGCAGTGGGAAAAAAATGGATATCGCTATGTACTGTGATTAGAAAGGTTTCAACAGCCATGTGCATTTGTACCCGTGTGAGAGTTATCTCAGTGAGAATCTGTTTATTCTTAAAATCTTTATTTGAGGCAGTATTTTTATTAGAAACTGGAAAAAGAGTTATTTTAGGGGACTGGCTAAAAGCATAGCACAGTTTTTTCCCCACTGTTTTACCAGTGTGAAATTAAACAATGCTGGTTTTCTAAGAGTGCACCATTGCACGGACAAGCATTCACCCCCTCCAAAATGGAGAATCCATAACACCTTACGACAAACACTTTGGGCCCTGAGGGTCTTTTCAATGGTTAGTTTTTTGTTTCTAGGCTGCATGTGTCATCACCTTAGAATATAAATAATTGGGAATACTTTATTTAAAAGTGTCAAAATACACCTTTTCTGTACAAAGTTGTTACGTATATAAAAGATGAGGATACATAACTCATAAGCCATAGGTAACAAATAAATGCAGTGTTGCAGCAACAACAAACACATGTCAATAATCCAGGACATAAACACACAGCAGCACAGGTAAGAGTATACCAGAACTGACAACACTGAGAAGAGCCCCTTACAGGCAGACCTCTGCCAATCTAGGGGCAGTAACAGGCTTGGGTTAACTACAGAAAATGGTAGATTATATATAGACCTGGCCTCTCTAATCGCCTCCTTGTGAGCCTGGAACATCTTGACGTTATTCATGTTAGATTGCCAGTACTTTACGTAACCTCCATGGTCAGCAGTCAACATCCACATGTCGTTGTGAGACCATGTCATTGCTCTGACAGGGCTATCATGAGCCTGCAAGAGGGTAAAAAGGGGGTGAATGATTAAACTGCTCTGTTAAACATGTTTATGAGTTTAAGAGGAAAGGCAGTCTGTCCTAAATATAAGCATTAACTAAGTCCTTTAGTTACCTGCAGAATTGTCTCAAAGTTAAAGGTGAGCCCATTCCACAAAGTAAATTCCCCACTGGAGGCACCTGTTACAAGTCGCCTGCCTTCAGGAGTCCACTGCGAGAGGGGCAGAGAAAGATGAAAGAATCAGAAGACACATTAAAACACATTTTTCCTATTTTGGGGGTCAAACAATACATATGAAAATCACAGAATCAAGCCACAGCACAGATTCTGCTCCAATCTAGCACAACATACTTCAAAACATTGGCTTAACACTTACCCGCACAACAAACACAGGGCATTTGACTTTGTTGGTGGAGGTTCTGACAAACTTTGTCGTAACAGCATTCATAGGGTTATAAATCATACCAATTGGAGGTACAAGCTGCAGAGACAGTCAATTAGGGTTTAAGTGACATGAACTAAAAAGACATTCTTACTGTAATAGTGACATAAGTTACACTTACGTCATTGTAGCAACCTGCATCTGGTTGAATAGCACGTAAATCTCTATGATCTCGCTGCCACAATCGATTCTGAAAGAGGGTAAGTTGAATAACATTAGGATCATTGAGGGAGTGGGGGCTCTGTTTCCAGTTAAATTTGTTTGTTAACACTACCTCCAGATATCTGATGACAGAGGGATTATAATCGATGGTCTTGCGATTAACAGCTTTCCTCATACGCTTGCCATCAAAAGTGAGCTGCTGCATGGCTTGCTGCTGGGAAAAGTCTGGCCTTTTGTAAAAGAGCTGCCTGGGTGCCTGGTGCTGAAACCGTGGCATATGGAAGAACCGGGGAGGAGAGCCAATATCTGTTGCCATGGTTACAGTTTTTAACACCTGAGGATGTAAAAGTAAGGCCTTTACTTTGGGGTTTTACATTAACTTGTTTTCAATGTACATAGCACAAAAATTTAAAAATTTAATAACTGCACAGGTAAATAGAAATATGCACCATTCAATGGCAAAGACAATAACAAACATATGCCAACCATAATTACTTTTAATAAAGTAAAGTTATTTAACAATTAATTTGTTGTTTAACATTTTTAAAATGTACTAATTTGCTCCCATTATTCCCAGTCAGCTTACATGTGGAACTTATCCCTACCTCATAATTTATATGTGCTGGCCTTTTAGTATTTAGAAATGTTTCAAAAACACAGAATAATTATTAAGGGCTCAAACTGTCACAGTACAAACATTTAAAACAAAAAAAATGATGTAATTTAACAGCAGGCCAAGCAAATGAAACTAACTTTTTGAAACTCCCTCTTTGAAAAATTTACCCAGACAGAAACTGGCAAATAATAAATGCCTCTTATTTTATTCTGTAAAAAACAGTGACAGTATAGACTATATTAGAGGATCTGTGAACTACACACCATAACAAAGGTATACTTAAACTATTATAAAGAAATTGTTCCTGTAGCTCAACTGGTAGAGCACTGCATTAATAGCACAAAAGTTTGATTCCTAGGGAACACACTGATAAAATGTATACCCTTAGTGCACTGCAAGTCTCTATAAATAAAAGCATCTGCCAAATGTGTTAAGGTAAACAGTCTATATTAATTAACACTATAGCTTAAAACACAGCTTTATCATGAAAAAAGGATGAACATGACTCTTTCTACAATGACCTTGGCTAATGTTGTTCATGACAAAAAGTACTACTAAAATAACTTGCACATGCAAATACCGAGTGCATAAACCGCACATTCAGTCTTAAATAGTACTAAAATAGCCTTGAAAAGGACTTCAGAGCATAATTTTCAGTATTTATGTCAGAAAACTAAGAGCAATGTTTGTTGACAAGGGTCAGCAATATGCTTTTCACAAGAAAAGTTGTGAAAAATTTAAACATGAAAGATATGAGGAAATACTCAATTTTGGCCCCATGTTTAGGGCATGCTTAACTTGCAACACCGACAGTAACAAACATTTACCCAGCTAAACTTTCAAATGCTTAGAGAAGCAGATAAAAAAAGAAAGAAAAAGTTGAGTTGAGCAGCTTCTCTAGACACCCTTTACTTAAAGCCACTGTGATCAATAAATAGGTGTATAGATAGCAAGAGGTCTGAATTCCTTTCAACTTCAAACATCAAGAGTGCACATACATCAGACAGACTCAAGTTGGTAATACATTAGCCAGTTGCTCATTTTAAATGATACCAATGGCATCTATTAATAAATTGGAATTAAAATTCAACAATTACTCTAATTGCACCAAGTATGATGGACTTCCCTGTGATGGGCAAACATATATTTTAAGTTACTGTTTCAGTTGCAGTGCATGTAACAAGCAGTGTCAAAATATTGATGTGAAATTACTTATTCTTTAAACTTATATTTACACATACATTCAGTGCTGTAACATCTTACATTTTATTTACATGACTGGAACGATCTTATAAAATCCAGTAAAATACGTCAGTTTGCGCTGATGTAACTTTATTGTAAAAAATATATTTATATAGTTTTTTTCTGTTGTATCTAGTATTAAATGTACTAGATTGCTAATGTAATAAATATTTGCAAAAATACATTTTATTTTGTGTGTCTAACTTATATTTTTTTAGGCGACACAAACAATAATAAATGTGTGCTTTGGACAACCAGTAGAGAAAAAGTCCCAAAACATCCAGGAATACCCTAAACCTGTTTGTAAAAACTGCATTTATTTTCACATCACAAAGACTAAAACTTTAAAACTTTTAACATGTTCAGCAAGAGAACTCACAATATTGTGCATCATTCAACCAAAATGGATGTAAAAACAAGACACTTAAACACACTTAAAAACAAGAACTTAACTCTTTTCTGTGCTCGGCTAACTGGTTCGTTAAATAAGTACATATTAAAACAACAGACGTGATTTAAATATAGAAACCGCTCAAACGATCTCTTTAAATGTACGCGCTGAAGCAGTAGTGGAGGCCAAAGTATAATTTATAGCCGTGATCTCTTGTTCAAGGTTGTTTTTCTTCTGTGCAAGGTGTGTTAGCCGCTAGTCAGCTAACACAATAACTGACGCTATCGCAGGCCCTTAGAAACACAACACATCCCCAACCGGCAAACACCATTGGAACAAAATATTCCTATTAGTACAAAATAAGAGTGTATTTGAGAACAGAATCTGTTCACTTGCAGGATGTGAACGTGTACTGTAAGAGTAGATGTTTATTCCCTGTCTCCCGCACAGCATGTTTAAATGGCGCCCGGTCAATGCTTAAAAACTCACCCAAAATATCCAGTGCTGACTCTATATATCTAAATTTAATACAGGACTCTTCCTTGTGGAGACGGTTGTATTTGCTCTGTTTATAATGAAATGTCAACTGTCTCCAAATTGTCTATAAACTTATTATTTTACGTTTAATCACCCCCCTGCCTCCATCTCAAGGCTTCCTCTCATCTCTTGGCTTTAAAAACCGGAAATTACGCAATGACGCCTAACGTAACGGCGGGAGAACTACATCCTTGCGTGTTATTCACCTACGCGGTGGACTGCTATGCTGCTTACAGATAAAGTATGATATATTTTTATTACTTATTACTACTACGCACTATTGTTTATTATTTATTCGCATTGTTATATACGATATGCTTTATACTCAGTATTAGCAATAAAGAGCAGAGATCTGGCTGCAGAACATAGCATATATAAATTTGTCTCTTTTTTATCTCACTATATTATTACCAAGTAATACAGTAAATACAGTTACACCGACAAAAAATTGTCTTGTCCTGTAAGGGGTGAAAATATATGCTTGTGAAGGCATAAAATATAGACTGTTGTGTCAGCTGATGTTTAGCTTAGGTTTCAGGTAACAGCTATTTACACTGCTCACTGAGGGGAAAGGACAGCAATGATTGACAGATGTATGGGCGGGGTCAGTCAGCTGCATGTGTTCATTACACGTTTTCTCGCCATTTGAGTGATCTGGCGGACTGTAGTGGCGAGGATGTTATATTCTTTTTGAAGATCTTCCCGGCTGAAAACGCAGGTCAGAGTAATTTAATGTTTATTTTGTATTTTGAAAGAAGGGGAAAGTCTTAGTTTATCTGTGCTATTGGATGTAATTTTGAATCACGTCTAGTTTTAAAAATGATGTACCGTGTAGATATGGTCTAGGTTAAGAGCGACACAGTTGTTTTCGACATACACACACACACACACACACACACACATATATATACATATATACACGACATATATCGTTGTTTCGATATATATAAAATTTTACAACTTTTGCATGCATTTATCCTCAACAAATATACATGAATACTGTTCTCTCTTTTCTGATTTAATCAACAGATTACCAGCCTTTTAAAGTGGGCAGCGAGATAAATTAATAAAGTAAGAGCATTGAAACCAGAGTGTCTTTATCCAGTTCATCCATGTTGTACAAAGAGCCTTGCAGCTGAAGCGTAAACACTTTATTATCTATCTATGCATCTTTATGCATAGATGCATAGATTTATCTATATTATAAAAGCACTACGGAAAAATAGATACATCATTAGTGGATGGTGAATCTGTTATTATAATGGTCAATTATAAGTTCCTTCCAGACGGAAGCATATAGGCACATACAGTGCGAGATGCTGCAGTTGTGCACAGTTACTGACTGTCTGCTGATCAGTAATGCACGGTCAGCCTGTAATGATGAACTCATCCAGAAGGAGGCGGTCACTTTCTGTATTAACGTGTCTAAGCAGCAGCCCTTTCCCTCTGCACGGGTGAGCACTTTGCGCGTGCCAGTCTATGATGACCCTAATGAAGACCTGTACAAATATTTTGACCGCTGTGCTGATGCCATAGCAAGTGAGGCAGAGCGTGGTGGCCGCACCGTTGTGTACTGCAAGAATGGACGCAGTCGCTCAGCTACAGTCTGTGTGGCATATTTGATGAAGCACCGGGGACTCACTCTAACAGATGCTTTTCAGGTATATAAAGTTAACTCAAGATTTTGAAAAATATATTCTGAGTTCTTGTGCTGTTTTAATCCTTATTTGTTCCATGAGGTTGTAAAAAGTGCCCGGTCAGTAGTGGACCCTAACCCAGGATTTTGGACTCAGCTGGAGCGCTATGAAGAGGAACTGAAGATGAGAAGGTCAGCCAACAGAAGATCCAACCCCCCTCAACTTTAGCTTTTAATTAATATTACTGATACTTCATCACCAACCTTCAGGGGTAAAGTGCTGTTAGAATTAATATTCTGTCCTATTCTCAGTAAGATCTGAAGCCTTAGGCACTTCACTGTTCAAGCTTGCTGTAACTGATGCATCCCTTTAAATAAGGATGGGTGCCTTAATTTATTATCCTCAGGTTTTGGACAGAACCCTTGAGTAACATCTTACTGCCTGTACATGGTGCTCCTGCCTTATTGGTAAAACATAATATATACATTGACTAGGAAAGTAGTAAGTAATATAATCAGCAAAGGCGCTACCCTACAGCAAATTGTCATTTTGACAAACAGACTAATTGTTTGAAGGAATAATTTCTTGTTTACTTACAGTATGCTTTGTCCTGTTAAACTGAAAGCCACAGTTTCCATATAGAAACAGATAGAAATATCTTATAATCATAACATAATCTTGCTAACTGTAATCTCTAACTGATTTTTCATGTAGTAAATAGCAAATAGAAACAGTTATATACTATAATTTTGTGTGCTTTTCAGACCTACAGAGCCAAAAAAACAAAAGCAGTGCTTCCACCTCTTTCTACAGGGATTATTTACACAGAGAGGACATTCATCTAAGTGTTAATTTAAGAATGTATTGTCCATTGAACAATTATTTGTTCAGTTGTTTGTTTGCCTTGTTTTCAACAGGGTTTGTCTATGCAGTTATCCTTTATTAGCAATGCTTTTGTTTTTGTTTTGAATTTTACTTAACTTACTGTCTGGAATTTTGCATCCTCAGGAACACTGTTCTGTGCTGCGAAAGCACCTTTTCTTGTATTTTGCTGAAATCAGGTAACAAGTAAATGCTGCATTTTAGCACTGCATTTGAGCATTTTTAGCATAGTTTTTGAGCCTATATTATACTGTATTATTTATTTATCTATCTATCACTTTTTGTGCTGTCCAACAAAGTAATCACATAATATTATTCATGAAGTAAGTAAATGCTAAAAGAATGTAACATACATTTGCTTAGTCTCATTAAAACAGTTTTATCTGCTTATTTGTTTTATCTGCTTATTTACTGACTGGCAGTCTAATTTCCTTTGACATGCAGACAACAGTTAAATATCAGCAACGCTGTGTTTTGCATGTTACAAAAAAACACTTTGGGAACATATTGATTTCTCTGACACCCTTAATGATAGGCAGAACATGAAACACCTGTCAGAAACCTAAACGTTATCCTGCCCCTGGCGAACACTATCTATCCAATCTAAATAGCTGGACACTTTGGTGTAGATGCCCAGTTTGTCTTTCTGCCCACAACCTTCTCCCCAGGACACCAGACCAATGAGGAACCATGTATCATGAAACAGCGTCATCATCGGACCCCCACTGTCCCCCTCACAAGCATCTTTGATCTGTCCCAGCACACCACCACATAGCATGTTCTGCGTCAGATTGTTCATCATATGCCTGGAACACTCCTTGTTTTCAATAATTGGAATTTTGATATAGTTGAGAGTTGAGCTGTAACGGTGAGATGTCTCGTTATCCTTCCCCCAGCCAGAGACTATAGTCACACTGCCATTACGATGCAGCATCCTCTCTGCCAGGTCGTGACTAGGAAGGCAAGCTGGAAGTATGTATTGAGAAAATTTTGCTGGTGCAGACAATTGCAACAAAGCTATGTCATTGTCCACTGTGACAGGGTTGTATTGTGGGTGTGCAATGTGTTGCTTGACAAGAAGGGTCATCTCGGTTCCTTCCTTCTTGTACCGGTCATAGTCACCTGCATGGAGAAAAATCACAGTGTTGGAAAAAGGCACTTAAAATTGTAATTCAGACTACTGAGGTTTTGGTTTTTAGTAGCAGTAACTTTTGGTTCAAAAGGTAACCCCTTGTTTAATCATCCTACATTTCCTATATCTTAAAGAAAATGTATGACTTTTTAAAAATAAATTAAATGGTAAGTCTATTCCAGAATGTTTGAATAAAGTTAATGTTACCTATAAAAATACTCATTAATAGTGTCTTGCCATTTGATACTGTAACATGGGCTAAATAGAAATTTAAGACCATAAAAATCATAATACTGTGAAGAGATTTAAATTTAATCAGAGTGAATGATGTACCCAGTCTGACGGAGAAACGTGTGCTTGTCTCTAGGCAGTGAGCAGTAGTAAGAACCCAGCTTTCATCAATCAAAACTCCACCACAATGAAACTTGCCCAAATGATTCAGTATAAGGGCCTGCCACATACACATTGTAATAAGCTGTTAAAAAGCATTGTTATATAGTGGATCCAAAACATGGCTTATATGGACAGTTAATGGTATCTGTCAAAATTATGCTTTATAATGGTCAACACAGATAATTACTGTAAGAAAAATACCTGCCAGGGACTTTCTCCCTTTTTACCAACTGTACCTCCCAAAACCCAAGGCTGTAACCCCTGTATAGGCTTATTAGAATAGGATGACTTTGTAATCCGAATCTGGCCACACGAAGCCTCATCTGTAAATGACACAGAAGCACATAGATGATAAATCATCTGTTTCAACAAAAAAGATTTTAGGTCATTTTTTATTTTTGAAGGTTGAAGGGAGACTTTGATTGATGTTGTTCAAGATGGGACAGTCAAGATTTGTATATCTCAGTTAAAGTTGCAACACAAGGAAGTTGCATGGCTTGCTCTAGAAACATACAATATGCACTGGTATCATAATGTGTGTTCCCTGAGAACTGAACCCATGCACCAGGTTCCTTGTGAGCCACACAAAGAGGAGAAACATACTTTTGGGAGTACATTTTCTAGAGTCATCTTGGAGTTGGTATCCATTAATACAACTGCACGTGCGACCAAGACCGTCATTATTCGTATGGCACTCGTGACCACAATCCCCATTGTTCACAGAGCAGTTAGTGGCTGTGCTACCTGAGGACAAACCACAGAACTGCTGTCAGGACATTTATACACCTGACTGCAACACACCCCACTGCCCTCGACTCAAGGTGTCCGCTACTGAATATCCCAAATCAGTCGAGGCACAGCATATCAAAAATCACTGATCAAGCAGTCAAAATGCAGTGAGGACAAAGGGATTCATTCTCACCATCGGTCATTTGTGGTTGACTATATGTAAATGGATCAAATTAAATGAAAGAATTATCTTTAGTTAAAACTGTAACATGTATATAGAAGTAAGCTGAGTATGCTCACGCAGGTCACAGCGTCTGCCTTCAAACCCAGAGTTGCAGATGCAGGAGTAATCCTGGAACAAGTCCACACACTTTCCATGAACACACGGGTTAGATGCACACTGGTTTCCATCTAAGAGTTCACAGAACACAAATGAATATGAATTTACGGTGCCTTACAGAGATGTTCCACAAGCCACCAGAGACTAACCTGTATACACTGTCCAGAATTCCAACTGCCAGAACAAAATGCTGATTAGTGGATCAGATTTGTTTAGGAAAAAAAATTAATACGTTTAAATGACATGACCAACCGTTGCCTCCCTGGTATTAAAGATTTCCCTCGCCTCTTCGAAATCACAGACCTCCTCCCGACACTCACGTTCCAATGATGGGGCCTTTAATTCCTCCATGAACGTGTTTGCTCTTCTTGAGCGTAGGAGCATGTGTGCTTTTGGACTACTAAAAAATACTGATTAAAACAGAGCCAGGGTTGATAAGCGGACTCAGAGCATCTATAACACTTACACATACTGTAAACTTTTTACCCATTTATAAATTGTAAAGAGGTTATGACCTCACCTGACTTGCAGAGTGCCCTGACAGACCAGCACACAACCAATACTGAGATATAGAGGAAGAGGCTTTTCATTGTGGCAACAGACTCTGTAAATTTAGCAAGTCAAATTCTTTGATTATGTTGAACCAAGCAAGCAAAATCCAATAGCCAGATGTTACTGAAGCTTTAACCTTCTGCTATATCACAAAAGATATGGCATTGTTTGGAAATGTGACTGGTGTCTATTCGTGTAACATTGTTTTGTTTCATTTCAATTTGGCACCAGCAAAAAAACATTGTGAAAATAAAATAAATTAAAACAAAAAACAGCTACGTTGTTTAGCATAATGTATCTTTACAGTATGTATACCAATTAGAGAAATGTAGCGTGTGAAAATGTATCGCATTTATTCACGTTTACATATAGGGTTAAAAATTTGTTTACAGTAAAATAGCACACAGAAATCTTTCTTACCGTATTCCAAACTGATCAACGGCTAGAGGCCTGATTTGTCCTCAGATCAGCACTTCCCTGGAATGTATTAATAATCAACATTTAAATGTTCTTATCTTAAATATGTCTGCTTTGTCTTCAATCCAACAGGCCAACAGTCTTTAGCAAGTTAACTGGTCTCCAACAAACATTGCACTGTACAAACAGCAGCTAAGATCAACCGTATTTGGAATTTTATTTGGGAGTACAATAATTGCATCCAGTTGTTAAGCCTGTCAATCAATCAATTAGTATTTCATGATTTCATGACTCAACTTACCCTCATACATTATTAAAAGTTACATATTTTTATGTATTTACTTACATTTTAAAAAACAAGAGAAAACAGTAAGGAGGATGTTGTTTTATAGTGTGTTAATAACTAACTATATCTGTTTACTAAGAGTCCACAGTCTAAATGCTCCTGCATTCTCATTCACTGTCTGCACACATACACCTACTCTTGTCTAATGTTTTTAAATGACCTATGAGTTTAAGCTAAAATATCAAATGCATTGTCTAATCAATGCATTGTCAATCAATAAATTGTCAAGGAAGAGTGGGTGAAGAATCTAATCGCAGACAGCGAAAAGCTTTTATTTAATATATTTAATTTTTATTTATTTACGAAAAATATTTAAAAACGATAATAAACACCACTTAAACAAAAACAAGAAAACTACAATTGAAATAATAGATGGATTCAACTTTAAACATACAATAAATGGAGGCAAACATGAAATGACATGCCGGCAGTAGGGAAGCAGGCACAAAGTGAGCCGACACAGGAGGCGCCGGGACAGACCCTGGAGCCGCAGAGGCGGGTGCCTTGGACACTTGAGAGACAGGCGCTTTGGACACTTGGGAGGCAGGTGCCTTGGACACTTGAGAGGTGGGCGCCTTGGACACTTGAGAGAGGGGCACCATGGACACTTGAGAGATGGGTGCCTTGGAGGCCGTGGAAGTGTCAGGCAGGCCTTTAGGGCGACAAATTCCACCTCCCAGCTAGAAATGGGGTCGGGAGACCCCGCTGCCTGGACGGGCTCATCCCGAACCGGAAGACACCGCCACCTGGACAGACACGGGGACAGACATACCAGACATGGGAGCGGAAGACGCTGCACCCTGCACAGATAAACAGGACCCTTGGGGAGACGGGTGGAGAACTCCCAGGGGAATCCCCCAACCAAGGCTGCTGGTTAAGGGTCTCCGCCATCTCCCAGAATGGCATCTGCACCAACCACTGTCTCTCCGGAAAGGGAGGAAGGTGGTTGAGGCCCGCCAGAAAATAGCTGTTGAGCAGAGTATAAGGTAACCAATACTCAACCCTTTCAACAGCCAGGGCGTATTCATAGAGGGTCCGGCCTGCTTGGGAGGAACGGGCAGCCTGTCAGCGCACGAGTCAACGATCGCGGCACTCCACCACTTCTGGGTCCCAACCATACTGACACAGAAACAAAGACAGATGGATAAAAACAACAAGACCTCTACTATAGGAAAACTGCATTCAATCTATATAATATGGCTATTTGATACTAATCCTGAAATAATACCTGTCAGCACACACCTCTTAGTGGAACATAAACAAGGGTTACCAAACAATTGATTATAATGGAACTTACACAGGACACACAGAAATGTGTACATTGGTGACAGAAACATGGAAATTGTACAGTGGAACAATAACATTTGTGATATCTGTATTATTATTGCACTGATATACTAACACCATAAGTTACTGTAAAGTTTTACCCATAATCATAATCAAATTTGGCTCTTAAAATTTTGGCAAATTTGTAGCTCTTTTGGCAGTGAAGCAGCAGGTTCTTGCTCAGAATTTTGACTAGACTAGCCAGACTACAGCTCTGCTTACTAACAAACATGCCACTTGGGGACACGTTTGTGTCTGAGAATGTGGAAATGAGGGCACATAATAGGGTTAGCCATTCATCTGGTATTATACATCTTGTTAAGATCTTGTTTCAATGGCTACAATTTCCAATCCACTGTTTGATTCATAATGGGCTTGCGTGAATAAAGCTGACTCAGGTTGAATGGTAAAGTGAAAGAATGAGGTTTGGTCCCAGGACATCACTAAAAAAATAAATCTATCTCCTAAAAGATAAATCTGGCAGGATTGGCTAATTCCTGGTGTAATCCATACCAGAACATGTGAGAACTGAGTCAAGCTAACTATGGGTAAAAAATCTAAAACACATGGAAAACAAATTTCTAACCTTCACAAACACCAAACAAACAAGCAAAGCAAACAACAAAATCAGTCAAATTTAACAGTATGAACTCAAACTTACAACAGAAACATTTTAACAGAAACATTTTACAGTCCAAAAATAGAATTTTCACATTCCAAAAAATATAAATAGTGATTTATACCTACTTGTATGTAGCATTTATATTACTGTTGGAAAGTCTTTAATAAGGCCAGTCCTTCTAAGGGATACTGGGACTGATTTCATGGATGCAACATAAAACCTGAACCAGGATAAAAAATAATGTGGTTTTGCAACACCAGTCTTCTCAAAAGGGTTCATTATCATTCTGGAGTACCTTATCTTAACATCAGCCAGCTTCTTTTAGGAGCAAGTAAGAGATGAGAAAATGATGAGAAGGGCTTTTGTTGGTTCACTATTGTGATTACTACTTTCCAGACCTTGCTGTTGATCATTAATGAGGTTATTTTGTATGCTGGAGCCTCATGCTATCCTATGTATAATTTGATAGTATTTCCAGGCTCTCTGCTTTGTCTGGGAGCCTGTGGGGAGAGGGTCAGGTTCTCTGTTTGTTTAGTCACCACGTATAAATTGGTCAAGGCTTTGGTCACACTTTTTAATCCAACATTTTCACCCAGATGGCTCAAGCTTTCTTCCAAATTGTAAGTATGTGTAAAAGTCATTTAAATACATTATAATAATGCATATTTGGAAATACAGTGCCCCCATAAGTGGGGCAGTAAAGAAAGAATTGCTCTTATTGCTGTGAAGTCAACAAATATTTTATGACTAAAATATGAATATGAGGCAAAACTACAAAATGTCACATTTTGACAAGGGAGCTGACTCTGACAGAAAAGCAGTGAAAAATTTCCAAAAATATTACTTTCTTTACATTTTTAATTATAAAAAATTTTTTTTACTCCACCGCAAACAAAGCAATTCTTTCTTTTCTGTCTCAATACTTATGGAGGGTACTGTATGTTGTTTTCAATTAATGAATGAATAATCTAAATAAATTAGACTATTTATTACATTGATTTAATCAAATTTAATTCTCTTAACTGAATACTAGTAATTTACACACAAGTCTCTATGGATGAGAATGTGTAAAACAATAGATACCAAGAACATTTATTTTGTTGTATCATGCAGTTGTTATCAAAATGCCATGTAGACATTGTATAAATACTACGTTTTCCACATTGCCTAACCTTATATGTTGTTCACAATTAAATCTTTTTAGTTGCAATGCTTCCTTAGTTTTCACCACACATTTTGTTTTCTCAGCTAATTTTTTCATTTCTCTCTGTTTTTCTCAGATGATAATGATAATTGTGGGAATGCTGGTTTCCTCACCCCTCACATCGGGGATGATTATTAATGAAAGAGGGCACCCAGTACATCCACCTCCTGGCTCTCCTGACAGACCCGTTCCTCCTGATGACTACTTTGAGGGCTCTGCTGCACATAATGACCATATGCCCGTGTATGCCTATGATACTTACTCTATGGCAAAAGGAGATGATGCCATAGCCAGAGGAGGTCAGGTGATGCCTTATGATGACTCATTGAAGGGATACCCTATGCCAATGTTACCACTCCCACCTGACAGATATCCCATCATGCCACCAAGACTTCCAACTGGGAACATGACCCAAGGATCTCGCACAGTGCCTACCAGACAACAACCAGACCATTCATACTGTGATATGCTGCTGGAGGCACAAGTATCCCCACCAGGGGATCAAATACCCTGGTTCTGCATTTGTTCCCAATGTAGAGGGGGTGCCTTGGGCCCAAAGGGTGATAAAGGAGACAGGGGCATGCCAGGTTATTGTTTTGTCCAATTCTCAGACACCATTCATCTCCAATTATCTCTGCATCATTGTGTAGTCAATAATAACAAAGTAGTAATGGCACAGTATCTTTTCATTTGTTTCCTTGTTTTAGGGCATCTTGGTAGTCCAGGAATAAGAGGCTTAACAGGATTTCCAGGCCGCCCAGGGTTTGCAGGTTTTCATGGACCAAAGGGTAAATAAAGTCACTACAGGCTACTCTACAAACCTATGAATTGTTGCTGATACTGCTTTCTTGATTTAGTGTAGGGTTACTTTTCCAACTTTTTCCAATTCCAACAAATTTGGAATGCTTACAGATGATAAATAGAGCATTGACATTCATTCTTTATTTCTCTATTTTGAAAGGTCCAGAAGGTGATGTTGGTGAAAAAGGAGATCGTGGTACTTCAGGCTATGCAGGACAAAAAGGACAGAGAGGTTTTAAGGGTGAGTTAGCATTCTCAGCAAATCTACTGTTGGCCACAAACAGCAAAAAATGCTGACAGGCCACAAAATGTTCTGCTTTTGGCTCAGGTGATAAAGGAGATAGGGGTGTGGATGGGAATCCAGGGTACCAAGGGTCATCTGGTGAGCCAGGGGAGTGCCCAACAATATGTTTCTCGATTCAGGGACCTCCAGGAGAAACTGGCCCACCTGGGATGCCAGGAGGAAAAGGACTCCCAGGGCTTGGAGGAAGTCCAGGCCAGAAGGGTCAGAAAGGGGATTTGGGAAATAGTGGTCCCCCTGGACCTCTAGGTTTAAATGGCCAGAAAGGAGATCAGGGAGAGCGGGGTGAGTGTCACTGCAGGGATGGAGTAGATGGTGCAAATGGAACGACTGGAATTTCTGGAGAAAAAGGCAGTAAAGGAGACAATGGTCATCAAGGTGCAACAGGAATAAATGGAAACAAAGGACAAAAAGGGCATATGGGTGAAACTGGTATGCCTGGCCCCTGCTCTTCAGCAATACAGTCTGCATTTTCAGCCACTCTTAGCAGCAGTTACCCAATGCCAAGTTTGCCGGTTTCTTTCACTAATGTTATTTACAACAAAGGGTTCAACTTTGATGCTATGAGAGGTGTCTACAGGGCTCCTGTCAATGGTACCTATGTCTTGAATTACCACTTGGTTGTCCATATCAAACTGCTTAAAGTGGGGCTGTTCCACAACTTCAGTCCTATTGTGAAAAGTACAGCATCAACAAGTCTTAGTGCAACTTCTCAACAAGTGATCTTGCACCTTACCATGGGTGATGAAGTGTGGCTGCAGGTGAAAGATACTGATTCCAATGGTATGTATACCAGCAGTGAGTGCAGCAGTAGCTTTTCTGGCTTCCTGCTCTACCCAGAGAGCTGTGATATGCCAATGTCACATAAGCTACCAGAGCATATTCACAAATCCTACACCTGGGGTGAGCTATAAAAGGCCATTGCTCTTGCCCCAGATATCTAGCCCTAATTAGGTCCCAAAGTAAAGCTTTTAAAATATAAGCTTTCCAACCATTAAATGGACACTATATTTGTTCAGCAAAATATAGCACGCGTTGCACTCTCTGGCTTAGCCAGTAAATATGATTCTTATGAGGGCATTGACAATGCTACTTAACTTTCTCAACATATCATTGTGGAAAAAATATAACATTATGTAAATGACTGATGTCAACTCTAAAACCGTTATAATTGCTTGCTATTTTTGATTAAAGAAGATATTTATAGGTTTTTTCTTGATTGTTGTGCTTACAGCAAATAAGATACTCACGCTTATATAATTCCCCAAACTTTTAGTACAATCAGTTGCCAATCAACTTTATTAAAATTATAAATATCATTATTAAGATGACTGTCAAAGTATTTAGTGATTTTGGTCTGTGTAAAACATTTTATTTGATTATTTAGCAAATAAATACATATGTGCTTATGCCTTGTTGAAAATGTTTTGCTGTAATTCATGTGAATACACTTGAAAAACTAATTAAATTCCATAAATTTGTCATTGTATTATTATTATTAATAATATTAAAATAGATATTATAAGAACACATTCCAAACATGCGTAATTTTAAGAGATAAGATAAAGCTAAAATCTTTCATCATGCTTTTTGAAAAATGAACATCCAGCAACAGTGTTTAATACAATACAAATTTAATACATTACCTTTATTGTATGTTATATATTATTACAATAAAGATTGTTGCTATAAATCACAAAAAAATGTGTATTAGAACTAGGATATGGATCCTCAATTTTTACTTTATAATCTGTTTCTATATAGTCACCAAACACCAGAACAACACTTTCTTCATTTCCATAAATGTACTGCCAAAATTACCAGACATATACAATTGCCACTAACATAAAAAAGCACCTATTATATTCTCAGTTACATGATCTCCTCATGAAGATCAAGCAGCTGAGGAGTGATCATGTCATATAATACAGCTGCTCTTTGGAATTATTTTACGAATTACACCATTACCTTTTAAAAATGCTTAGATTACTGCAATGTAGCGTTGCAGTAATCTTCTCTATGTGATCGTCCTAACAACAATAAAGATGTTCTACTGTGCACAAATATGAATAATGATCCAGAAATTTGCAATCCTCAGTGCTCGCCAGGTGACACGTCTCCTTCATCCTCATCCTCAATCATGCCCTTTAAATAGGCACGTTTAAATTCCTCAAACACCATTTCCTCCTCCAACTCACTACATACAGCCACAGATCACATAAGAGAACATGAGCACATACAGACAGTCAGACAAAAATCCATGGAAAAATCCATGGAAAAATAACAGCATACAGATTTAAAATGACTTGGTTAAAGACAGAATGTTCATAAGGTGCGCTGTTCCTTTAAATTATGACAAGTATGACATGATGAGAAACAGATTTTATTTTTTTAAACCATTACTGACCTTTCTTTCACTTCAGAAGGCAACAAAGGACAGGACATTTTTAGTTGCATATACACATTTGTATATACTGTATGTGTTTTGGAAAGTATTTTTAAGAAAAGAACATACGTAAGGGCACTTACGCACGCTCGTATGTTATACCTGTATCAGGCTTCGGGTGCATGAGTTGGAAAGGAAGCTCCACTCCTATCTCACTGATATACCAAAACACAAAGCAGCTCAAAAAGGGAACTTGATGTACAATAGGGGCCAAAAGTCTAAAACCAGTAGAGTAAATGCTTATGCATTTGTCTAAATTAATAACAGCCCAATTCCTTACAAACTGTTTTACCAGCAAAAACTAACTAAAAAAATTAAAAGGAATTTTAGAATGTTTTCGTTTTGGGTATGCCCGCTTAGATGACAGCATGCACTTAAGCTAGCATGGACTTTGTGCAAAACCTGACCCATGTTACCCCAGCTTGTTTTGAGACCTAAAAGCATCTTGTGTGCTTCAGTAGAAGTCTGACTTTATATAAAAAATGTACATGGGTAATGTCAAAAATGTGCCTATTGATTATGTTTCTTTGTTTACATTTATTTTCAAATTCATAACCTTTATTATTTATTTAGGCTATTTCAATTCATATTAAATGTGATCTTAGACTTTTGGCCTCCACTGTATATAAAACATACTAGCTTCATTTAAATCATAGTTTATCATAGCTTAAATCATAGAACATTTAATGAAATGATAATGTTTACCTGGATCCTATAATCCTATGAAGGGGAAAAACAGAAAACATTAGAATGGACTAGACACACCACAAGAACAATACACACTTTAAATTAAATGTGCAGTTTTGTAGAATCTAGTAGTCTGTAGTCTAACAGAATACCCACCCTCCAACAACAAGCTTCACAATAATTCTGTAAGACACCAGGATCCCCAGAACCTCCTTCAGCACACCCTCTTTAATGCTGCAACAGAGACATTAAGAACATTTGTGCTGACACAACCATTTGCTAAGCTTTAATGAATTACACTTATATAACTATTCATAAATACACAGTTATTTAAATGAAACAGTGTGTCTGAAACCACTCAATCGTTCACTTCTTCACTATGTCCTATGCCCCTACTTCACTATGAGTCCACTAAACATGGAAGAAAACTGAAAACTGAGCAAGCAAATTTGGACACTGACAAAAAAAATTATGCGTCAAAGAGTTCTGGCATGGACATTATTGTCAAAAATATTACGCATATGCTGTGGCAGATTAGATCATCAAATTTATTTTCTCATGGTTTGTCACATTTGTCAAATTTATTAAATAAAAACAACAACTGATTGTCAGGTTTATTTGCTACATTTAATAAATATATTTATATTTGAAAATAAAACGAATAAAAGCACTATACTGTCTGTCACATTTATTTTAAAAAGTACAAAATAATGGTCAACAAGAACAAACACAAGTTTACGTGTGTTTGTTCTTGTGTTTACTGACAGTGCCCTCAAGCTGACTCCAGTCTGGTGGCTGTCTCGCATTGAAACGTTGGAAAAAAATTGTAAGCAAATGTACATCCGTGCATTGTGGGTAAAAAGTAGTAAGTGAGTGTAGAGAATGAGAATTCAAACAAAACTACAAAATGGCAGACACTCTGTATAGTGCACTATATAGGTAAAAGCAAATTAATTTGGACACAGCGATGGAAATAGAAAGCTCTGCTGTTCTTCAGGTCAATGTTATGCATGGTGACTCACATGCTTGAAGAGGCTAGATTAGTGTCTTCATGCTTCAGTTTTCCATCAAGTGCAATCCCCCGCCTTTCTCTGTTATTGGCCAGTAGCGGGAGAATAGTGTAGACTTTGTCCAGGTTGGCTCCAGATTCAACTGAGTCCCTAAACCAAATGTTGATATTTAATTAGATTAACTAAGACTCTTATTATTTTATTACATTCCATCTGCATATCTAAATCAAACTAATACCCAGAATCCTCGATGGCCACTGTCTTCATGTAACTGTCATTGGAGTACAGAACCACATTTGCGATTTGTTCCACTAAAAAGCAAGATAATCACAGGTGCATTATGTTATATTTGAATCAGTCAGCTTGAAATATGACTACCTGCCTTTTTTAGTCTAAAATCTTGCTGCTGCTAATGATGGTAAGAAAATCTATGGATGAATTATTCAATAACTAGCCATATACAAATGTCTCTATTTTTCAATTAATTCTATGTATATACAGATTTATTGATGTATTCAGATCTGCACTCACATGAAATAATGATGTTTCTCACATTTTTGTTGGAATCATTATTAATTTTCACCCGTACGTTGATAGGTTCCCCATGATAGTAAGTCTACAGTTGAGAAAATTGTAGTTTGCTTGTTTAATAAACATTTACAGTACAATATACACATAAACACTTATATATTAGTGCACTTATATAATGTATAGTACAATATACCATATAAACCTGTTTAACCAAATTCCCACATACTTAATTATTCACTTAAAAAGACTTAAAACAACTTCACAGTAAAAAAACAAATAATGACATATCCATGATAAACAGATGATCTGAATATATAAAAGCAACCCACCTGCTTCTCTAAGCTTGCCTCTATATGCAGTGGTTTGTCAGACATGAGAAAGTCACGAGTGGTCTCAACACAAGGTGCTGGTCCTGGCTTCTCTGGAGCATACTGGACTTTACGAATCATCAAACGCACTATGCTCCTGCCAGGTGGGGGACAGGAACAGGGTATATGTTATTACTTTCATCTATATGTAGAAATACTCAATGGTATTCCAGACATGACCCAAGCCCAAAGGGTTCAAAAAGATCATGAATGTATGTATGCACTATGCATTATTTATACCTGGTTAGAGATAAGTAAAACAGAGGTCTAATTTGGACTAACCGCTTGCGAACTTTGGCGTCCTGACTCTCTGCACAAAAGGCTTTCACCTCAAACTCAACACCGCAATGCTGTAAACAATGTAGACATTGTTACACAGGCCTCATGTAAACAAAATACAAGGTAAATCATGTCATCATGACAAAAGCTGGAAATGTTGATTTCATTGGTGACGTGCGTTAGGATGATGTAGAAGAAAATGCGAGAGCCTATCTCGATTTGTGAAACGAATCACAGTATTAAACCCTTTAATGGTTTTCTGTTATATGAAGATGTATGTGCCATGTGCCAGATGAAGAATATGTGCCATTTTAAACCCAAAATTTAAAGGTAAAGTAAGGTTTACTTATACTGAATGAACACTTCAGTGTAAAGTATTTTTTCAAAAGTAGGATACGACTGAACAAATAAAATCCATCCAACTCTTCTTATGTGAAAGTTAAGAGAAGCAAGTTTACAAGGATATGCAGTCAACAATTTATCTGTAGTGTGAAGTCACACTTGTGTTTGGCAGAGTTCAATAATAATTTGATGATGATTAACATACCTTTCCAACATCATTTGGAGCTGGCTGCAGTTCCACTGAACAAGGCAAGTTATCAGGGAACTAAACATAATATTGAGGAAAGATATCAAATATTAGTTCCTTAAATAGAAAAAACACAAATTTATTTGATTTGTTTAATGGTAAAAACATCAAGTTGACATAAATTCCTTGCTTAATCGAAGAGTTCAATTTGAAAACCCCCAAATGTACTCACTTCAAAGAAAAACGGGTAGGCATTATCACCAAGCTTGCGCAGTAGTTTGTCCTGCACCTTAGAGAGGATGCCCTGCTCTTTGTCTTGTAGTGGTGGGTAGATCTGCCTGGTAGACAGGTAGATCTCTCGCCTAAACGCGATGCCCAGCACGTCCATATCATCGCGCCCATATCGAAAAGTGCAGGACAAGGTGACATACGCTTGAGGGCGACAGAATCACAAAGTGAGACCTCACTGTGATACAGTTGTGATTTATTGTTTCCACTTGACAATCCTTTAAGAATCAGTCACCTTTCTTCCCCTTCAGCTGTTCAGGATCGATTAGAAGGATGCCATCTGATGAAATATGTAAAAAGATAATGTTAGAAGCAAAATATAGTTTCAGAAAACAAGTTTTCATTCTATGGAAAGTTTATAAAGGTTTTATCACTCACCCACTGGATCCACAGAGTCAACATTATCAACAAAGTCCCTCTTCCCCATGTACACACCCACCTATTTAAAAACACAACAAATAAGCTTTTTACTAATACAGATAACGTTGAACCCAACTGTTTAACTGGACTTGTTATAAAACAACCTACCGACTTATCCTTGGATATTTTCTTGAAGATGACATGTTTAGGGCTCATTGTTGTTTAGAGACTTGAATAGAGTGAAGAGAGATGATGGATTGGGTTGATTAATTAGTGCTTTATGTATATGTCCAGCCATTATGTATTATCAACCTTGATTATTTACATTATTAATCACATGCATTAATCACATTGGTTTTGATAACAAAAAGTCCTTCAGATTGTACTTAACATTACAATAACATACAGTAACTTTCCTCATACATCATATCACATATTTAAAAATTAATTCAATATCCAGGATTATGCAAAGCATAGCTATAGCACACTCTAAAAATCATGCTAAAATTGAAATTCTATACTATGCTAATTTTATATTCATATGTCCATTATGAATTTGCATACCTGGTGGTAAATTGACTGACTCGTAAGACCTGCAGCTTGAGACAGACAGAGAGCAGTCAGCCATTGGGAGGAGCTGGTATTTGTACCCAGGATGTTGGGAGGTATTGCCCAACTAATCAGGTTAGCTACAATCCCCTTCACCCTGTTTCCATCCTGCCCAAATACACAGACACATAACCAGCCATTCTTCCTGCAAGGGCTGGCCTGCCTGAGCGGATTGGGTTGGTTCCCCTTTGGTCAGCACTGGGGGAGATTACGAGGCACTGACCCTCTGGGCATGAGCAGGGATGCTTTATTTGTCTGGACAAAGACATGTGCAGAGAACTGCACAGGTCTGTCTGCTTGGGGCTTTGTATATAAACAAGATAAAGATTCATTTGTGGTATATGAGAACAGTATACACCTGGTTTACCAGTAGATTAAGATTTTAAAAGTAATTAAGGAAAACTTAAACATACACAGGGTGAGAAATGTGGGCATGTGTCAGAAGATGAAAATAAAATACACCTAAAATATAGACATGCAAAGAGATAATACTAACTTTATATATACACTCCATATTGGGCAGTAATATTGATCATTAAAAGGCATAAATCACATATGAAAATGCATGAATAGGTAGATTATTACTGGGACTCCTAAATATAAATACAGATTTAATCAAAGCAAAAATAGATACTAGTCATTGATAGTGCCTCAGTTCTAATCCCAGACAGTCAGTGTCAGCAGTGTAAAACCCTATAGGAAGATGAGGAGGGATTACCTCCACGAGAGACATAAAGTAATTGTTATCTAACTCTGGATTACATCCAGCTATAGTCATTATGTACACAAGCTCATAAGACAAGCACAGACACACACAACTACCCGAATACACACTTGAGCCTTAAATCTGTTGCTGTTGTCTTCCTAGCAGCAGTTACATGAGTTGTCAATGCATTCTTCTACATATGTTGTGCAAAATAGAACATCTGACTGTGAAAGAAACCAAGCTAAACTGATTAGTAACTAATAGCCAGCAGAAGAAACAGAATTAATGTGTTGTTATGTAAAGTAAATATTTGACCACTTTCTGTGAAACTATTGTGATATATAGGAGCAACATTTAATTTTCCAGCTTTTCTGTGTAAAAATGGTTTTTCAAATATAAGAAACTCAGAAGTTCTTTAGTTTTATCTTTTATTCACATTTTGTTTGACACACCATTATCCCTGTATAATAGAAACGCTGTCTAGTTATTGAATATTAAATCGTCTCTACTAGATCTAAGCATGTTCATAAAAAGCCTCGCACATTCAAAATCACTAAAGCTTCTACATATCTAGATAATTGGAAAATTAATTTTATCACAAATATTTGGCATCCATGATCATTGTATTTAAATGATTGTCACATTCATCATTTATACAATGTACTTCAAAAACAAAGATAAGTAGCAAAAACATAATGGAGTTATACAAACATCAACGTAACAACAGTTCAGTCTTGCTAATGTGAGTGACCCTGGTAGCTCAAACGTAAGCTCTTGCAGTCTCTGATTCAGATGCAGGAGCTACTGTATAGATTGTCTTTGGTTTGCCACTTGGATAATATGCCCTGTTGAACACAAAAACAACAGACACACGTTTACCAATAAAATTACCAAATTACATATTTGAAGCCTTTATGTATAAATAACACAAGTTTTAAGGTCAAAGTGTTTACCCTTTGGGTTTTGCTTCAGAGACTCTTTTATAGGCACAACACAGGAATGAACCGCCCAGTATAGACAGAGCTGCACCAGCCCAACCAATGTACAGACCAGCACCCAGTTCAAACCTGCAAACACAGACATAGGGTTAAGCACTGTACGAACGTGTGTGTGCAGGGAGCGAATTATGGGGAGTGGGCGGCAACACTTGAAGACCCATCTCACTGACATGACACTAACACACTGATTCTTTTCACCTGATGCCACCAAAGAAAGGGTCATGGAAGTCTGCAATCACCCGTGAAGCATACCAAGACGTAGCCACTATAGTGCAAAGACCTGTGAATTATAACAATATAATCATGAGAGATGATAAAAGCGAGGAAACAAAGACATAATTAAAAAGTGCTAGAAATTGTTTACATGTATTTATTTTTATGATGTGCTTACCTGCAAGAATGAAGAGAATTCCACCACTTAATGCAATTTTGCCTTTGGACTCCTCATTCCTGTTCCCTATGTTAATGCACTTCAGCCCCATAGAGGATAAAATTATAGAGACCAGGCCCAAGATAAGAGAGATGATCATTAATGCTCGACATGCCTGGATATGAACTGAAAATGAAACAAAATCATAAAGAGCATGTTCTAAGCTTGACCACTGATTTAAGTATATTAAAATGACAATACACATATACTGTGGATTTTACTGTTAGAACAACTTCTTGTGAACAGTACATATAACCAATTATATTCATACAGTATATGGATAATTTATATAAAGTTCTTTTAAAATATCTGTTTTAAATTTTAGCAGCAGATATTTTAAAGATTATTATTATTTGTCATAAAAATGTATAGGGAGTTTTAGTGCTATTTATTATTGGTTTTTATTTATTAATAAAGTTTATCAGTTTATTAAAAACAAACAAACAAAAAAAGAACTAGTATATAAAAAAACGATTTCTTGAGAAAAATGGTGGCTGCAGACGTTCACCATATTCACCATAGACAATTACAACACAAAATGGCTGCCAGAGATTGAGGTCATGTAAAATTCTTTTGCTAGATTGAATTTGTAATCCCATAATATCCAAGAATACTCCTTTATATATGCTATATATGAATTACAACACTTAATAATTATGCTAACTAATTAACAGTAAATTAGTAAAGTATAAACTGAGCATGATTTTAGATCATATATTTAGACCAAAGCCTAGTTTCAGAGTTGTCACCTACCTGGCAAGGCCAACATGGATTGAAAGTCTCGGCACTCTGCTATCCCAGAGCTGTCCTCAGCACAGGAATGCCATAGATTCTCATACTGACGGGTGGAAATGATCACGCTGCCAGAAACACTTGATATCTTCCAATAGTCATTAGCCAGAGAAACGCCAGTGACCAGCCAGCTGGCCACACACATGAAGAATCCAGTCACCTCTAATGCTGTCGACATTTTATCCCAATTCTCAGGCGAACAAGGTTAAAAACCTTAAAGTAAAGTACCCAAATGGCTCTAAAAATATAGTGCTAGAATCCAAATTCAAAGAGCGTGGCTCATTCAGCAAAGAATGTTACCTGAGTTTGAATTGTCCTTCCGTTAAAGCAGCAGGACTTCAACCTTTGCAGAGGGTCATAAAGCTAAAGCCACACCTAGGAACCCACTCATCTTGTGATGACAATGCCATGATGATGGGTGTGATCGTTTCATCTATAGAGGCCACACATTTACCCCACTGACACGATTACCATGTTTGGTTATTGCTGATGATTAATAGGCTTTGCTTATTTTTGTCTTTTTTTGTGACTGTAATGAATCTGAATATAAAGATATTGCTTTTGCAAAATACAGAGGCCACAACAAAGCTGAGAACGTAATTGGCTGTCTTCCCAGCCAGCAGTTTTACATTGTAAGGATGTTTACCTTATTTTCCGTTAAGTAGCAAAAATATTAAATATGTTATTTTGAAAGTTCTAGGAACTTTCAAAATGTCCAGTTTTTTAGACATTGTATTAATGTTATTACTTGGTTAAACCTTTTAGAAAATGTTGTCCAATGTTCTGAGAACGTTTTATATTAGGTGAGTTAGTCAAAACATCAACAGACAACTTTTAAAAAATGGCCTGACTAACAACAGAAATCATATCTGTATCCGTCTGTATATGTGTTGAACTTTTTTTTTGAGAAAGAGAAAATTAGGCTCTTTTAGGCTTAATACTAGAATTGTTGCTTTCTGTTTTTTTCCCCAAGTACTGATCTAAACCTCTAAAATTAGGACAGTTTTATTAAAGAATATCATTACATTTATTTGCATTATTATTCTGAGTATATCGATGAAACCATTGATTAAAGATTACAACAGAAACTGAAATATTCTTTTACCAATGACTCACGACACTGAGAACTTTATGGATTAGATAGCTCACTAGACACTCCCCTCCCACATTACCAGATAGCAGAAGTGGCTAGGATGTTTACATCGAGGGATATGCACTTCCTTTAGTTAGAACCAACTTTGTCTCATGCAGAAAGTCACTCATGCAGAAAGTCCTAATCACAGAAATGATCTGAGATTATCTGTGACACTTCAGAAAATTCCCATGTGTCATTTCATGAACCATTTTCCAGATGGTTTTCCTGGGAAATAATAACTTCAGTAATTATTTTGCCACTGATATACTGTCATACTGGTGTGCAATACAGGTGGCATCAGTTCCAATCAATGTAAGTGTGTCAGGTAACACTCAGAAAATGAAATAAATTGTGTTATGTTTACAAACGCAATACAAACACAGTAATGTTAAACTTGGTTCTGAATGTTCCAACGTTTATCAGGACAGTTACTATCAGTTGATTTTCACTGTAACATGGTTTCGAGAGGCAGGAACATGTTTTGTAAGTAATGTGGCTTTATGGTTTTATGGCTTGCCAGTTAGTGGATGATTATCATCAGGGCTCAAAGTCCACCGTCTCTCAATAAGCAGATGACATCAGAGTTTATCTGTCTCTCTCTTGCACTTTCTCTCTGTTTCTCCTCCCCTACTAATTCGTTCTTACTATCTGTTGGAAGACCCACAAAATAATTTTATCATAATAAACTCCTTGTAATTTTGGGCTAGTATATCTTGAAAGGTGTCTTAAGGTTATTTCAATGATTCCACTTAAATTTTTTCAGTGACAGCCATTGATACTGTATGGCTTCTGTGTGTTTGTATTTCATTTGCATCATTTTATTCTCCCAGCAGCAACTTCCTGCAAACTAATGTTCTAAAGGAGCTCCATGGAAGGCTCACTTCTGCCATCTTCAGGATAAACCTTTCCATTACTTATGGCAAACAATGGCAGGCATAAAAATATCAGCATGGCAAGTGTATTTTGTATGTGTAAAGTTAAAAGTCTTTTAAACATTTTATTTAAAATTTATTTTTCATTTTTATATTAAACACGTTTTTTGTTTTATTTCCTAAACATAATTTTTTTGTTCTCAGCAATGTTTTTTCCTTGTGCTGCAGCTGTGCAGTAACTAGTAATTAAGCCTTTGAAAATACAGCTTACAGTGTTAAAGAATGATTGACATTTTTGGAGCAGTCATAAACTACACCTGTAGTTACTCTGCTACGGCACCTTGGTAAACTTAAGGGTACTGAATTTGATGAAGAGCTTTCTTCCTAAACATTGATAAAGGTGTAACGTATTTATACATTTATTACTTTGCCGAACTGACCTTTCCTTAGCCCCCATGGCCTTACAGGATAGCAAAGAATCCTTATACTTACCATAAACACACGTTAACCTAAGTTTGCACTGTTTTTTGTATAGAGCTCATCTAAAAGTTTTTTGACAATACAACTGTACAGATATTTGTCATGCAAAAGGATAACACAGATGAATTTGCAAATTATGACCTGACCATTGTAGCCTAATATCATAGTTCTTAGTCAATAATAATGTTCATTTATATGCTGTAAGGGTTTCTACAGTTTATCTCTCAGTATAACTGGCAGATGTTTGGCCCCGTCTGAGCTGAAGTCTCAGGCAAAGTTATGCTATATTTGATTTAAGCTCAGCTGAGTCCCAGCTAGGTCACTGTTTCAAAGATGTATAACATATTGTGACGCCATCTAGTGAGTAAATCTGACCACTGATTATACAGTTTTAATGTTCAGTTTTAAAGTGCTGCATCACTGTTCCCGACTTACCCAGCTCGGGAAAACTAAGGAGCACATTGCCCTGTTTAAAAAAAAGAAACACATTTCTAATTTAAAATATGCAGATGGTGTTCTTAATTGGCTCTTTATTTATTATTTTTACAAATGTTTTTTATTACATAATATAAATATGATTTGAAAGTGATCTTTCTATTGAGAGTTTATTTATTAGAGTATTTACTGTATATCCCTGTGTTTATTAGCCTAATTACGATGCATCAGCTCAGTCCACCATGGGTGACTGTAAAGACACATGGACAAACTGTAGATCCAGCAACTCATTCCAAGACTGACTTACTGATCTTCTGTCATTCAGCCCTATTGACTGCTTGAGTTTTTATGGGCAGACCTGAGGTGGAAGATTTACGTGCAGCTGAGTCTGCACACATGGGCAACGATGACGCAATGCTAGCACAAAGCCTTCATGTCATTCTCTGCCCCAATGCCACTGATTTTGAGGCACGCGCAGTAAGACGTGTTCCTGGATTTACAGCTTTTGTTGGTCATGGAACAACATTCCTGTAAAAAAAAATGAAAAAGTACTATACTATACTATATAAAAGTATTAAGGTACTAACTCAACTATTTCGTCTTCACTTCCTTAACTAATCAACGAACACATTGCTTGTACTTCTTTTATTAAAAAGAAAAAATACAAATTTGCTTCCTACACTGTGTTGGAATACCTGAGACCTGTTTATAGCACTTTTTCTTTGTTGCTCTTATAGTTGTTGAAATTGCTTCCTTGTTATCATTTGTAAGTCGCTTTGGATAAAAGCGTCTGCTAAATGACTAAAATGTACTAACATAAACCCTGTCTGTTACAGTATTACCCAGTAACTGATTTTAAGTGTATTTTGTAAAACTGGTTTAGGTTTATTCACTTCCATGGTATTGTCCCCACTGTAAAGATCTAGTTATGCTATATTGTTTCTTTACTAATACCTTGCTGTCTATGTGGTGAGTTTACAGAAACATGTTGCCAATGTCCAATACCCCTTCCAGTGATTTCACTGTCAATGACAGTTACAGTAGCCTAATGTTTTATACACACCTTTTATACACACCACACTGTGGTTGACATTTTTTTAAATGCAATCATAAAACAGGTTTCTCGAGTTCAATCCAGTTGACGTAAGGTATCTCGTCCAGCAAGTCATGCTGTTCTTTACGTCTCTTTCATTTCCAATGTCCCGGCCTCACATTTAGTCTATATTATGTGTACAGGCGCATTTCACTACAGAGTAAGAGAAGACATACGGATACCTCTCAACACAGGGATTGTTGTTATATCTTAGTATTTTTCACATTACCGTCATTCTTAGGGATTGAATTGCTTTGAGAACATGCAGAGTGGAAATGCTGGGCACTCTGAGGTGGTGACCCACAGAACATGGTCCAGGGTTTGACCAGGACTGGTCATTCACAAAGAAGGAGAAAAGGAGGTTATGTTACAGAACAGCAGTCTGATCAAGAGTCTATTTCCTCTGGTCCTGTATTTCACTATTACCTGTGAGTATGACCTAGCATTATTAACCCGTAATTTTCTGGCAAACATAAACTACATTTACAGAATACTTTAAAGAAATGTGTAAGCTATATAAAGACCCATTTTTGTGAATAGAGAGATGGATGAGCGACCTCTTACATGTTACATACTGTTTACAACTGAATATTGCTGTATAACCCTGGCAGGTATAATGTGTACCATGCTTCCATATATATATANCACGGGTGAGGAATCACCCGACACGATAGGCGGTGCAAAAATACCCCGGAGGGTGGATTTATTGGAGGTGAAGGTGCGTGTAGTGCGTGGGGGAAGCAGCCGGAGCTCGGGCAGGTGCGGCGCGTCCGTTGCCAGGGCGACACTGACTGCCCCGGTGCGCCTCGTCACAATATATATTAAAAATATTAAAATATTCATTACTGAGCCAAATACATTAGGTGTATATTTCAATTTAACTTAATAGTTTTTATATGGAAGTGACAATGAAACTTAAGCTCAACTCTATCTTATTTAAGTTAACTTTTATTTTTGCTCAACATATTTATGTGTTTATTTTTCACAAAAAATTAGTATAAGATTCCACTGAACATTCCCCTGTTAAAGACCCTTGGATTGTAGCATGACTGCGTGCTAGTAAAAAGGGGATTATAGGTGGTGTAGTGTAATTTGGTCCCAGAGTATTTAAGTCTCTGAATGGTTCAGTGGTTTATGTGTTAATTTTAGGATTAAGGTTCTCAGAAATGCATAATGTGTAAAGGAATGTTGCTGGGGGCTTAAAACACTGAGAACAGCATGTATATGTCTGTCTGCATGCTTTACAATGTTAACAAGGTGTAATACTCCTGACACATTTCCAGAAATGTTATTGTCATTATTTTGTCTAATGAATGAAAAATATACTAACGAAAAATCTATTTCAGATTCAAGTTCACCACAAACACCTCTTAACATATCAATGCAGTCTGTAAATATGAAGCACGTTTTGACATGGAGCCCTTTGCAGTTGTCCTGCTCGTCTGTCAACTATTCTGTGAAGTTTCAGGGGTAAGAAGGGTTTTGAATGTTTATTTCTCCTCCAAAAGTACAGTTTGTGTGCTAAAGCAGCATGCCTGGAGCATGTCTACAACCTGTCAGTATATTTGGCTGAGATTTTCAATAAATATTCTGGTATTGCAGCTATCTAGTAATGTTTTTTGCTTAATGAGATTTGTTGTTTTGAACTCAGTGAGAAGCATACTTCATTTGTAAAGGCATGCACACACATTACATCAAATGCTAAATTTTCAGAACAATGACGGTTGCTCTTAACTAGCAGAACAAGTTTTCTTACATGATCATTCTCCTCCCATTACTTCAAGCGAAAGCATGTTAAGGGAATTGCATGGCAGAGTCATTACAAATGCATATTTCTGTATCACTTTTTTAGTTTCTGTCTAGATTAATATTATACTTTGATTTTTAACACAGGGAGTATGAGTTACACAAACTAAATGGAACTTGGGTGGATGCGCATGACTGTCAAGAGATCTTTGAAAACCAATGTGACCTGACCCTTGACCTCGCCTCTGACTCTGACTACAGCATCCGCCTAATTACAAAATGTGATGGCAGGAAATTATTGACACAGCTGCCAGTGACCTTTAACAGGAGAGACAGTTAAGCATTATTAAAACTGGAATTCTTGTAATTTTTTTCTAAAATTATTGAAGACATCAGAATGTTTAAATGAAATGCTTTTGTCTATAATAGCTGTACTACTGGCTCCCAAAATGACAGTGGTGACAGAGGGGGACCTTATTCATGTGGGATTTAGTACAACTCTTCGTGATATGACCTTTAACCTTACAGCTTGGATAGAGGGAGACGAACAGAATGTGAGATATCACATACTTTCATTTCACCATTAGTTTTTTACATAATTGCTATTAGCGTTGAAAGGAATGTGATGGATTAGACTATTGAATGTCTGTTCTGACCATGATGGATGTATTTGCAGGCCATAACTCATGTGATCAGAAGTCAACCATATCATTTTACCACTGATTCCCAGCGAGGAGAAAAGAAAATGTGCTTCAGGGCAGAAGCACTCCTGGAGGCCATTAACAAGAGCAGCAGTACAAATAC
The DNA here is from genome assembly GCA_036877575.1 of Botia almorhae. Classification (NCBI taxonomy): domain Eukaryota; kingdom Metazoa; phylum Chordata; class Actinopteri; order Cypriniformes; family Botiidae; genus Botia; species Botia almorhae. Next base: position 54,160 of record JAZGTJ010000599.1, on the reverse strand, counting down.
TCAGTGCGTCATCACTAGTGAGTAATTGCTACAGGGTGTGATCTATTAATTAAAAAAATGGTTTCAGTATGTAGGTGTCATTCCATATATGTATAATAATGCATAAGGAAGACAACTGTGTAGAAGTTCACACTGAGGGAATTAATTAGCAAGAACCTGCCGATATTACATTGACTAGGTTACAATATAGTAATATAGTGATTCTTTGTTCAGTGAAGTTATTTTAGACGTTGATATGTTGTGACCTTTCACACACCTGTTTCTCTTTAATCTCTTCAGTATTTACTTATATTTTTAGCTGGTTGGGTTTTGTTAAAATAGGATGTTGTATTGATCTGTTACAGTAAGCTGATTCATCTGCTTACAGATTTTCTCTCAACAGTAGTCAGCAGTCTCAACAGTAATAGCTTTCCTGTAGCTCAGTGGTTAGAGCATGGCGTTAACAACGCCAAGGTCATGGGTTTGATCCCAGGGATTGCACATACTCAATGTATAGAGATCAATGTGTAGTATAATGCAATGTAAGTCGCTTTGGATAAAAGCATCTGCTAAAATGTAGTCAGTCTCCTTTTTACCCAAAATAAAAATGCAATTAAATGTAACTAACATAAGATCCTTACGTAAGACATGTAAAGTAAAATATCACACTATAAATTATATTCTTGACTTTCAGCCTGTGTTTGCATTACATTTTTCTTTTTAGAAAAGACACCTGCCTTTGGAATACCAATTATGGTAAGCATAGCTGTGGTGGTAGTGGTTGCTGTGGCAATTATTTTGGGATGGTCAGCCACACGTTTTGGTGCACAGATCAAACAAACCATTTGCCAAAGGGAGCTGCTTCCCAATGTACTGGTGAGTGTATTTTTAACCTCTTCAACAATTTCTGACCAAATATTTAAGAAACCACCATTTTACATAGTCCTGGTTTGTTTGCCCTAATTTAATACTCCAAAGAGTTTTTTTGTGTGTTGATTTGAACAAAAATACAATTTTTACGTCTTTGCAGCTTGATGACTGGCCCTCCAGCACTCCTGTCCTTTGCACGGAGGTTTCTCTGGAGCAAACACACTCTCTTTTGCTGCTCTGCTCTGCAGAGGGTCAGTGCACATTTATGGAGGGGCTGGGATCAGTGAGGTGAAATTAAGATCATAAGACTGAAAGTCAAAATGAGGTACATCATGTGTAGATGGACAGTTGCTTCTCAAACCGAAACCTTATGCTGTACGGTACTTAAACAGAAGAAACGGTGATCTAGAAAAGAAAAAAGAAGTGAAGAGGTTTTGGGTCAGACAGGAAATGGATTTCAACTACCTCTTGGTGTAAAAATTCCAGTGTAACTAGAAACATATCTACCTCTTTCTCCACAGCTCATGAGGAGCATTTTAGATTTTGTTTGACCAACTATTTTTGATATCTAGCCTCTTCAAGCCACTGGCAGTTCCGGGCTTGATGAGTGAGCACTTTGTGTTTAGCACATTTTATTTGTACTGACAATGTGCATAAATGTGTAAAGCTAAATTTTAAAAAAACTTTAACAACAATTCATATTTTTATATGATTTGCTGTTGAAAATGGCAAATAACAAAATACCTTAAAAATTATAGATAAATCGGGTTACACTGCAAGAATTGATATAACCCTAAATATTAGTATTATTCTGTTATATTTGTCTCTGCTTTGAATTAAATAAAAAAAAGCTAATAGACTTTGTATTTGTTTTAATGTATTTGTATGTTGCAGCCATAACGGGTAATCTCAATATTTTATATTCTTAACATAATAACAAGAGTTGCTACTGTACTCATTAATATTCAGTTTATAAAGTAAAATAATGTATACATAGATTATAAAGTGGCATTTAAGCAGTCATCATGACAGCATGTGAATACATTTATTGATATACAATTCTTTTGAAAGCAGAACATTTTTCACTGATGTTCACCCAAGAACATTCTCTGATGAATACAATTTTAAGACAAAACCTTTTGTAAAAAAATATTTTAAGTTTGCTCTAAGGGGCATATAGAAAACCTTGAAAAGGTATGGTGGGGTGTAAAACACTAATTTTTAAAAGCATTAAAAAAACATTAAAACATTTGTATTTATTTATTACAAATTATATTGTCATCTTAAAAGTTGAATTAAAGTCAAACATTTTTGGTATTTAATATGTCCTCTATTTGCTTCAATGACAGCATGGATTAGAACTACAACTAAACCCGAAACAGGTTTAACCTGTTTATTAATGTGTTGATTCATTATTATTAAAATTTCAAAGAACTGGTGTGACTGAAGTAAATTTGATCTTGCATACAAAGTAATTAACAATGTTACTAATTAGTTTTACATCATAACTTATTTTTTCAAAATTCTAGCACTTTATTCATTTTTAGGTTTAAATGAAAAAAACTTGTATGGTTGTAATAGTTCAAGAAATTACAAGAAATTACAGATTTTACACACACACATTATGAAACATTATGAATTTTTTTTAAAGGTTTTTTGACTTTAAGGACAGGACAGTAGAAAAAACAATTGTTGTGTGCCACATTTGCACTGTGCAATGTGCCATAACACTGGCACTTTTGATAATCTTCCATTTACGTCACTATGCTAAAAGAAGCTCCAATCTGAGTGGGTTTTGTGATCTTGAGTTAACCGAACAATCCTAACCTTGACCACCAGCTCCACCTGGTCGTGATCTCCCAAGCAACCCATTCCTTAACTCATGCCAGAACTTTACCAGTGGCTCCCGTTTCTTCCAAATCATCTCATTACCATATAGGATGTACCACCTGAAGGAAGGGAAGAAAATGAGATGAGAGATAAAGAAAAGTAACATCTAAATCCTTCATTCAATCCAGAGAGCAGATAACAAAGAAAGTCAAGAAAAATGGTATCACCATTTTCTATCTTTTTTTGGGAGCACGGTTATGAAATAGAAATTGTGTTCATATCTGTGGTGTGGCGAACAATGAAACACTCACACTCCAAACAGAGCCCCCCCAAGATGGGCTGCATGGTCAAACAACCTCCAGCCTAAGAGAAGACCAGCTGTATCCACGGCAACGAGAGCTTTTAAAGCCTAGAGCACATCAAAAAGCATTATTATAGGTATTCTCACTCCACAAATACAGAAGAACATGATACACACACTTACATTTCCTGCACTGAAGCTGACCACAGGAAGTAAGATGATGCCCAGTTTAGCTTCTGGTATCTTGGTACAGACTGCAGCCAGTACAGTCATAATGGCCCCTGACTGCAGGACACAGGCTCAATATTCACTCAGGTAGTGCTTTTATTGCAAATATAATTACATCTGAACTGAATAACCCTGGAAGTATTTAACATTCACCAATGACATCTTCATAATATTAAACTGTTTAAAAGCGACTTTAGAGCTTTAAGTCAATAGCTATAGCGGCCTGTTTGAAAAATTTATTTTTGTCAATTAGAATAACCTGTATGCTAGTATATTTAAACCTGCTTGCTCTAATATTCACAGCATTTTAACTGGATTTAAAACTGAATAAAGGTTGATGCAGGAAACTCACAGCTCCAAGAGATGGGCCCAGGCGTCCTGTAGCTGTCTTAAAAACATAACTGAAGAATGTGGAGATAACACCTTATAATGAGAAAATAAAGGTTTTAAATAAGTCTTGAACAGTTAAAAATAAACAGTCAGCTAACCATAATCTTTATACAAACTGAGACCAGGAGATCAGGGTCCTAATGGGATGCAAAATAATTTGTCATTTATTTTGCAATAACGATATACTCTCACTTATAGCATCTAAGCTATAGGGGAAATCGATTGTCTGGGCCTAGCAATTATTATACAGGATCTAATAACTGGCCAATCAGAAACAAGTATTTCAGAGAACCATTTACAAAAACACAATGCAGATAACATATTGGAGATCTATTAACAATCAGTAGTACCTCCAGATAGGTAAAGAGCCAGAAACTGCTCCCTCCCAAGCAGAGCGACAACACTAGTGGAGAAGGTCCATAGCACATACATGTTAGCCATCATGTGAATAATAGAGTAATGGCTGAAAGAAGAGAGGACCATGGGAAAGCACCGTGTCTCTGAAACAAAAAGTAATAGGGTAGAGGGTGAAAATGAACAGTATTAGAAAGAAAGAACTGATCATACCCAAAATAATGGTGACATAAAACCAGTATGCTCACTTACTAGAGGCTGGGTTAGAGGTGAAATACTTGACCATGGAGCGATGCATTGAAGGTATTCTCCAACAACACAACACCACAGTGTTTAGAGCTATGATACCTAAAAAACAAAATAACAAAGGACGCGATCTCAAACCAGAAATAAGACAACAGTTTGTATGGTGAAATATATTACTATGTTTCCTTGTGTGTTTTGTAGTTTATATAGCACAGATTAAAAACTAAGTTAACCAAGGCACTTAAAAACACATAAAACAGTAATATAACAATGTTTAAACATGACGCCACAATATTTGCTATTTTGTATCCAATATTGAATTGAATTGAATCCCATAGCAGAACCAACCAACCAACCTGTGACTGTCTTCTGCCCTTCACTGAGCCCACTCCACCACTCATCTAACCCAGACAGGACCAGGATCACCTGCTTCTGGAAGCCTGACAGCTGATTCCACCAGTTGTGCCAGTATGCTGTGTCATGGGCCTGCAGAATGCACATGCAATGCACTGTAATGAATGCACATGCTCTGTAATGAATGTAACTTGTTAACTGTTCTGAGATCTGTTCACACTGATACCTCTTGAAGTTTATTCTGTTTCTCCTTACTGGCCTCCTCCATGGCCTTCTGCACACGTGACTTTACCGATTCATACTGCATGATGGCAGCTGCGCTGAATGAGCAGCCTGTAAACTAAAACAGTGTTAAAGCAGCCTGGAACTCTATAGCTTTACATTTAAATGCAATGATCCAGCTACCATCTGAATATACATTAGTAATATACATATAATCAGTATGAAAAGCTATTTTTCTTGTTCTCTAGTCTCTGTAAGAAGTAAGAGCTACCCCCAGGGTGAACAACATGGGTCTGAAGAGTCGATCTGGTTTCCTGGGTGGTACAGGTGTCTCTGGCCGAGCTGGCACAGCATTCCTATATCCTCCTGCCCCCTCTGCATCTACCTCCTCTGGAATACCCCTCTTTGTTTCTGATTGTCGTTGAGCTTTCCGGAAGCCACATCTTTGCTGGGGATGGAGGGTATATCTACCAGGGTAAACACATACTGGTTTTGGTGTTATTTTTCGGTATGCAATGTCCTCTACATATTTATCCATCTATTGCAGTAATTTGACCTTTAGGTTGCCTAGAGGTTGATGCCCTCTAGTGTAAAAACTTACCAGCTACAAAACGTACTGTACGAAATACATATGCAGAATAACAACGATGGCAACTTATGATAAACTACTCAAATGCATGTTTAAATTTAAATGTTACTCAATATCTACAATATCGTCATATCCTCATATATCTTAAAACATTGGAGGTAAATAAATAAGAAATGTCATAGCACTAGCCATAACTACTTAGGCAAGATAAGTAATGGTTACCTGGTGTTTTTTAGAAACTGGAATGATGCATTAATCGAATCTATTTGGGTCCATTTATTAAAGCAACTCCTCCATGCCATGTCCTGCGTAATTACTGTCCGCAGACTGTCGGACAGGACAGTGTTTTGTGACGCGCGACTGACGCTACTGTTTTGTTAACGTCATGTGCCACGTGATACCAACAAACGTTGGTCTGTAAGTAGTGTACATCTCCATTAAACTCCTGTTTAGAATGACTCACATCAGGAATCTTAACATGCAAAGATCAAACAATTCGAACAATCCGTCGTTTGATAAAATCACTGGATTTAATGAACCAATGATTTCGACACAACTGCAAATGTTCAAGAATGCAATAGCTGCGTACTGTCTGCGCAAGCGCGCATAAATCTGCTTTCTCGCTACATATCCTCCGCCCTCCTCCCAGTTCAGATAGTAGTAATCCTTTATGTTATGTCAAAAAATGTAAAGAGCATATTAACCAAGAAGTATAGGTGGTCTATCATACTAATAAAACATACAAGAATAAAAGTCTATTGTCTATTATGAATCTATAATTTATTTTATTTATTTTTATTTTGGCAAAAAATATGCACCTGTATTTTATATTATTATTGGTATGCTTGTGGTTCAAGCACCAACATCATTGTTATAGCCTACTAGCCTATTTTACTTCCCTGCCTCTATCTCTCCCTCGATACCATTTTCACTGTGCTATAATATATTAACTGAGTAATTTAAAATTATTGGAAAAAAAATAACGCGCGTTTGTCACTATATATTACATATTATTTGCAGAGGATTATTATATAATTGTGTTACAGTGTAAGTTGCATGTGGATTGCATGACATCACAAGTCCATTCAAAGACCACCTGATGTATTACAAAGGAGGGGGAACCACGAGAAACGTTGCATTCCCGACCATTTCTCTAGCGTGAAGATGGCGGTCCCAGCTCAATCCAGCCGGACCGGATCCGTTAGCAGTCTGGGAAACAGTCCGACGGCAATACCGGGCGGTTTGAACAACAACCACAAGCTGTGGTGCTGTCACGAGCTTGATTTCAGGTCCGGAGTGAAGATTGAGGAGCTCAACCGTCTCATCCATGAATTTAGTAAACAAGACCAACGCGAGTATGATGACCAGAGGGCACTGGAAATACACACAGCCAAGGATTTCATCTTCTCCATGCTCGGTAACAGCATCTTTATTTTAAGACTATAATTGTTGAATGTTATTCATTAATAATGTTATCACTATCATTGGGTCATTTTATTAAGTGACAAATGGTCTGCACTAAATGACGAGTGCACTAAAATTATATATATGCAAATTAGAATATAATATATTTGCATAGTTTTTTTACTCCATGGATTTTACATTCGCAACGTTTCAGTCACGACTGTAGCACGCTGTGCTTTAAAAATACCAGACTCACATTATCCGACCACTGAATCCATTTTAGTCTGTTCTTAAGCGGTTTAATGTGTGACCCCCTGAGAAATATTCATTCCACAGCAGTCTGGTGAGTACATGCTCCTATTCTGCAGGTTGACTGGATCAGAAAGATTACGTTCACTTGTTAAATCCATGAAAAAGGACATGAATGAAAAACTGAAGGTTGTAAAAATTGTTTAACGGTGATAAACGTCAGTACCATGGACAGAGCAGACATATGTGCATAAATTGATAATGAGAGTAATAGTACTAGTCATGGCAGTGTTAATTTAAATAAATGAATTCAAAACTGAATATAATACAGTGTCAGTTTGTCTTTGAAAGTCTTTGGAAGATACAGATTACATTTAAATCAACAATTTTCAATGCAATTGCCATGAACCAATGAAAAAATCAATGCAATTGCCATGAACCACACCTAAATACAGTGGCAACTCCAGAATGGTGTTAGATGTGTGTGTAGTACATGTGCCGCTGGTCTGTGACTGCTCAGAGCATTTGGGAACAACAATGTTATATTTCAAGAGCAGCTTTTTCTTATGAAGGCAAGTATTTAATATCTAGATGAATATGTGTTTTCTAACATTCAATTTACACAAACTGATTTAAGAGGTATCATACTGTGTCATATCGTTTAAATAAATAAAATAATTATTCATTTATCTACATGCTGCTCAGCAGATGTTTTCAAGCATCATACAGTACAATAACTGCAGGCTTTCCTTGTAGCAATTACAGTAATTTTAGTTTCTAAAGCTCTCTAATTATTGAATTCCTCTCCTAGCATTCTTATAGGAAATGATTATTTGTTTGCGTTGCATTTGCAATAAATCCTTTTTGCTTAAGTGACATTCTCTAAAAATACTGGACCTTGTGGCATGAGACAGATTTAGCATTATATATATTTTTAGTGACATGCCTGTAAATTATTGGGTTTAGATTCCAAAGTAGGCTAGGGGATAAAGCAGCTTTCAAGTGATTGTGGGAACCTCATATTTATTGAGGCAGAAGTAATATACAGCCCTCTGCCTCATTCTGTTCTCACACTTTTTAGTCTCCACCATTCACTCAGGCTCAATTCAGATTGCAGGAGGCTGATTGGCCAGCACTGTCTGTGTATGCAAATAAGACAGATGGAACAAAAGTGACACTGGATGTCTTTGAGAGTTGGAATCACTGTGAGAAAAAGATTGAAAGGAGCATAGAAAAGGACAGAGGATTGTGGGAACAGTTCAGAATACGTTGTTAAACATAGAATGGGGGTCATGGATATGTAAGAAGATCTGACAGGAAAAATGTCAATGCCTACTAGCAGTCTATAAGGTTGTTTTATGGGGAGAATGATATGATTGCATATGTTCCCATACACAAACGATCTCTCTCTGGTTTCATAAATTAATGTTGATAATTATTAATGTGTTATGTTTTTACCAACCCACTTGTCAGTGTAGTAAATGAATAGAACACATCACTATAACACATCACAGTGTCTACAGACTATACCTGATTGAAACATCTACAAATGTATAGGAAGCTGCATTCCATCTCACATCTACTCACCTGTGTCGAGGATCCATTCTCCTGTCCTTAGTTATTAAAAGTTCAAAGTTTCACATAGCTTCCTTTGTGCCTTTATGATAGAAGCATAATGTTTTGTTAGCGATTCTGATTGGTCAGTTTACTGATTAGAGGAAGCTTTGTGCAGACAGCCTCCTCTGGTATTTGTACACTGTTCAAAACTTTCAAAATACATCTTTTACTTTATATGCATCTAAGTTTGGCATATTATTAGCTAGAGGGATTATAACAAAAATGAATTTTGTTACTTCATTCATTATGTTTACTTTGAATAAATGAGGCTCAGCCTCCCTGATGGACCACCTACAATGATTCTGATATTTGTGTATGACAAACACTTTGTAAATGAGGGTGTAAAATCATATTGTAATATATTATTAATGTTATTAATTAATTTAATGTATATGTGTAAGCCTTAAACTGATTCCAAGGTGTTCCTACAGCTCAGATAATAGAGCGTTGTGTTAGCAGTGGTTTGGTTCCCAGGGAGCACATGTACTGACAAAATGTTTAAATTGAATGTGCTGTAAGTTACTTTGGATAAAAGCGTTTCCCAAATGCGTAAATGCATTTTAGGGCTTATAGCATCTTTTATTTCTTGTATGAATTTATGTAACGCTAACTATGCGTTAAAGGGGGAGTTCTTAGAGATTTGTTTTGTTGGTTAGTATGGATTTAGCACTGGATTTAGCATCTAGTAAAGAAAGTTATTTAATTTGTATTCATTTGTGTCTATTTTTATCTCTGTATAGGCAAAGTGATCAAGTGAGTCTGATCTTAAATCTGCCATATTTGCCCATTACCATATGCCATGTAATTACTCTAAAGACACAAGAAAATGATGTTAAGATGCTGACAGGTTGATCAGCAGCACAAGAATGCATACAGTCCCAATCTCTTTATAACCATTCTGAGTTTTGGTATTAAAGACAGAAAACATTTTTTTATTTTATTAACTTTATAAAAGCTTTTAAATACACCTTAAATCAAAAACAGGGCGCTGGTTATACTATATACTAATTCAGTAATGAAAAATTGTGATTATAAATGTTGCTTCTTTAAAAAAGTTAGTTGGTGAGATGTTTGCTTTTCAATTTACCTCTTGATTACTGACATCATTGCTATTGACACTCAAAAATAACGCTGTTCTTCATTTTGTAGAAATGTATTGTTTTAAAAGAATTAAAAAGTGGACTTAGACTTTACCATAGAAAGTATTTCCAGGGATACGGATCCACACTGGCCGATCTAGAGAACAGCTATAAATATTTGAGTGTATCCCCATCCCTAAAGGGAATCAGTAAGAGCTTAGCTTGGTGTGGGCCTGTCTGCTTAAGAAAGATTAGACATGCATGAGAACATTAAACTGCTAACTGCATCCATACTCAGCAACAACATGTGTATTTCTAAGCATTTCCGTCTGTGCTCTTAAAGCAAGAATGCGAAGAACTCTAAGGGAGGTCACATTCCCCCTTTATTGATCTGGTGCTTTTTCCTTGCGCTGGTGTTGGCTTTCAGGTCCTCTTATTGATTCGCTGGAAACAGACGCCAGAGGAGAGTGCTCAGCTGTCTGCAGAGAGGAGGAGGATTATGGTTATGGTCATGTGACAGGAAGTGTGCACTAGCAAAGTGTGAATAGATGGTTGTACAGGAATAAAACAATATATTATTCTATCCAGTGTTGTTGTTACTTAAATGAAATTTTTTTAAATAGACTAATTAAATATATACATAAATTAGATATATATAAATTACAAGTATACATACTATACATAACATAATATACATAACATAAATATAAGAGATAACATACTTACAATCCTTGATACCAGAAATATGAAACATTTTTTAGTTTTAATAGACATTTTATACATATATAATAATTGACAATAAACATAATTTAGTGATATCAGTTAATGCATTTACTTTGCCAGCCCTACAATAATCAGGCTAAATGAATTTTAACTAAACACTGAAAAATCTAAAACTAAACTGAAACTATTAATCATCTGCATTGAATACTACAATACAACTACAATGAATATAATTAAAATAAAATAAACAATTTAATTAAAATAAAATGAATGCCTAAAAATAAACGCTAAATTTAAATAAAATTTAAACTATTTAAATTCAAAGCTACAATAACACTGCAACTATTCTCTGTTTTGTGTTTGCTTCAGGCATGGTGCAAAAGCTGGACCAAAAGTTGCCGGTCGCCAACGAGTACCTGTTGTTGTCCGGGGGTGTGCGAGAAGGTGTGGTGGACATGGATCTTGATGAGCTTGGCGTCTATCACCGTGGCTCTGACTACGATATGGCCTTCACCCTGCTGGTTCCAGCGCTAAAGCTCCATGACCGGAACCAACCTGTCACGCTGGATATGCGACATTCAGCACTGGGTCACTCGTGGCTCAGTCTGCGACTTTTTGATGAGGGCACCATCAACCGCTGGAGGGACTGCTGCACGCTGACTGACCATCTAAATGGCACCACCAATTACTTCTTTTCTCCCACAATGGTAGCTGATTGGTTCCAAGAAGCCGTTGGATTGGTGCTGGCAGAGTTACAGCGCAAGCCACAAAGGGGCACCCCGAGGGTGGAGCGTGTTGAACGTCACAGCACGTTGCTGTCCATGGTTTTAGGTGTGGGCAGTAGCCGCATGCTTTATGACATCATTCCTGTGGTGTCCTTCAAAGGGTGGCCAGCTGTTGCCCAGAGCTGGTTGATGGAGAACCACTTCTGGGATGGGAAGATTACAGAGGAAGAGGTCATCAGTGGTTTCTATCTGCTGCCTGCCTCCTCAGCTTCTGGTTGCCGGGACAACGAGTGGCGTCTCTCCTTTGCCCGCAGTGAGGTGCAGCTGAAAAAATGTATCTCACCGGGACTCATGCAGGCTTACCAGGCATGCAAGGCGATTGTTATAAAGCTGCTGGCCCAACCTACAGCCATTAGTCCGTATTACTTACGCAGCATCATGTTGTGGGCCTGTGACCGATTACCTTCAAACTATTTGGCACAAGAAGACTATGCTGCACACTTCATGCTTGGACTCATTGATGATCTACAGCACTGCCTGGTTAACAAGACCTGCCCTAACTATTTCATTCCCCAATGCAACATGTTAGAGCACCTGTGTGATGACACAGTCATGTTTCATGCTCGTAAACTAGCGTTAGTACGCTCTGATCCAGCCGAGCACCTGCGTTCCATTATTGAGCAGGCCAAGGCAGCCAATAGACTTACGCAGGAGATGCAACGTCGCGGGAGTTCCTCGGGTCTGCCTTCCCCATTGGCTGATCCCTCCTCTGCAGATCAACAGCCTGATGACCGACTGGCCAAGAAGTTACAACAGTTGGTGACAGAGAATCCAGGCAAGTCCATCTCCGTGTTCATCAACCCTGATGATGTCACCCGACCTCACTTCCGTATTGATGACAAATTCTTCTAAAAAACAAGGTCTATTTTCACATCTCCTCTGCCGTCCTTGTATTGATCATGATTGAACCTGGGGATATGCATAACACTGTCATGAAACTAGAACTGTGTCCCTGTGACTGCACACATCAGAAGTGACTGGTGAGGATCCTCTGGGAGAATGTTATAAAGTAACAAAGATCTATAAGACTGGCCTTACTGAATGGAGAATGTTATCCAGCTGTTTGGATGTTGTATCACCTGCCAATGTTCTAAGCAGAGTGAATTGTTGTGTATCATTGAGACTCAGAACAGAGAAGAGGAGATGTGTAGGTCTAACATAGTCTGGGCAAGGAATTGCTGATAAAACATCTGAAAATACACTATATGTCCTCTAGATGGTATTATATTCTGAAGGAAACAAACATAACTAATATTAGAATCAGACATTCCTTTTCTCGTGTTAATCTGTGCTGAAACCACTTGTTTCTGTATATCACCTTTTTGTGTTTGTGTGTATATACAAATCATTCTGCCTTGCTGCTTATGTAGGGGAAACAGGGCAGATTAGTCAAATTAAGCCAAACCTTTTTTCTCTATAAGGGATTAAAATCATATTCCTTAAGTGCAATTAATAGAATGTAAATGTAAGCCCAACTACAGTGAGAGATTGTTGTATTTGATAAAAATGTTGAACTATAAGAACGACGAATACTCTAAAGGATTTTAGTAAGATGTGTTAATAATGTCTGATGTTGGGGTGCATTTTAGCCCTGAACACTTGCTGCTGTTAAAAGGCATATCCTTTTGATATTTCAGTTTTTGAAAAAGGGAGATCTGTTCACAGTGACTAGCAGTGGTCTTAAAGTATATAATACAAACCCACCAAATACTAATGTTGAGGGTGATACTAACAAAAATACAGTGTAGGACATTAGTAATGTAGGTTGTACTGTGTCTCAAATACATTTAAGCTTGCCTGTGTTGTTCTGCCAGTAAATAAAGAATTCTATGTGTGCTTGGTTTGAAACAAAGCTTGTCTGTTCGTTATATTTAAATTATGCTATTTGTAGTGCAGAATACAAAAAGTAATATATGTAACAATTAGGAGAATTAGGATTAATTGTTATTTCTATCATGCAGACATTTCGAATAAGAAACTGTAACTAAACTTAAGGTAAAATTCACAGCACATGAATTCAGGGTGAAAGACTTCAGGGTATAAAAAAGTTACATTTTGTCTGAACAGGAAATATTTGTTTTACATCGCATTCGTCACCACAGGAAATTGCCAGAATGTAATATCATGTGTTCTGGACTTTATAGAGTCAGCTTGCTGTGACATATACAGATACAGTGCTGGCATGCTGAGTAAGCACATTCTGTGACATAATATCCCAGCCCGCTCGCTTCAGCATGACCACAACAGCAGCCTCCTTCCTGATGACGAACAATTTCATACATCTATAACAGCACAAATAGACCATCCACTGTCACCTGTCTCCCTGCTCCAGTCTGTCTGACAGTATTCTAATGTTTTTAGGACCCCCCCCTCCCACACACACACACACAATGCTGACATGCCTTAATGTCCTTCTACACCATTATACTTCCAGACATCCTGTAAGTCTTTGAGGGGTCATTACAAAGACCCCATTACTTCTCAATGTTTAAAATGATATCAGAACAGAACGCTGAACTGATCTTATAGCAGCGTTCTTTTTTTAACAGCAGCGGTGTAACATAAGCTGTTATTCCCTTGTCCCTGCATACTGCTGATGGTGCCGTTCTGCAGAGTTTGATCAATGAGGCCATTACAATTTTAGCTTCTGAAAATACAAAGAGAGCATATAACAGTTATAGGAAGAATACAGCAGGCACAATATAGACAATTCCAGTATATTTTAACAAAATATCTCTATTTTTGTGCATATCCTTTGTCACATTCAGTCATACGAGGTAAAAGCACAATCAGTGCTTTCATTGTAAAATAACAATTTTAGAGTGACTTTATAATGCTACCACACAAGCTTAAAGTCTTGAGAACCACAGTAGGTGAACAGCTCAATACAAACACTGTACTAAGGCGGGACCTTTTCTCTCTCTCTCTCTCTCTCTATCTCTAACACACACTCGCTCGCTCTCTCTCTCTCTCTCTCTCTCTCTTTCTCTCTCTCTCTCTTTGATGAACACATACCTGCACAAGTCCAGAGCACTCTCATTTCCAGTGTGTGGGATACAAACTTATTTATACTCATTTATCATATAACGGCTGCTCTCTGCTGCCAGATCACAGCGAGGCTCAGCGTTCTGGACACTAGAGAAGCGCAGACGCATCCCACAACTGCTCTGAGACACATCAACCACACAAACTCCCTCTAAAAAACAGCGCGACATGGACAAAGGTGATAAAGGTGAGAAACTTAGAGGCTTTAAGTATTTACTGGCATGCCACGAGAGAGTTAGGCGGAGTGAATTCTGTGCTGAGCGGTTGTTTAGAGAAAGTGGACTGCGGATCTCACGGACTCCGGTTCGTAAAGTGCTGGGGCTGATTTGATGCTCAATGCAGTATCCGGAACAGAAAGCTTAGCAAATGCGAAAGATGCTTTACATATGGACACTTAATCGGGACCCTGCAGATTACGATAATGGTAAATGTCGTATAGTTGCTCATGAGGGGATCGATCACATAACACGTGAACATTGGCGATAAGAGAGTGTGCCAAGAAACAGAAAGCGGCGGCTTTCTTTCTTCCTGTGCAGATGCTGAGCAGATAGATCCTGTCCACATGCTACATGCAGAAAGGGAAAAACAAATCTGATGTGTTACTTAAGTTTACAAAAACCTTGAAAACGAGGACTATGTGTTATTTGTGAATTTTAGCGTCAGCTTGCTGAGGTTTTGGAAGAGGAATTATTTCTGCCAAGTAAGGGCTGGGCCAGGTGCTCCTACAAAAAGTGCTGGCTATCCACTTTTTTTGCGAGAGATGAATGCGTGTGATGTGGCTCTTGTGGCACTGGGCCCGTTGATCAGCATGTGCAGTAAAGAGTCGTTCAGGAACTCTTTCCTCTTCCATACACACTGCATCATTGTCTAATGCTTTATGCAAAGGCAGGAAGTATCATTTCCTCATGGGTGAACATTAAGTCATATAGAAATGTTATGGGCACTTTAAATGCATATAGGCATATTTGATCAGTGTAAACATTAATCTTACTGCTAACAATGACTGACACATTGTCAACACACACATTTGCACACAGAGAGAGCAAGAGAAAGGGAGAGAGAGAAAGTCAAGGAAGGTGGGGACATAAATTTGCTGTGTGCAGTCACAGTTCAAACATTTCCCCTTTTTTTCTTATAGCTTTATTTAGCCTAGCATCTTTCTGCTGACCTATACATTTTCTGTTTGTCCATTGGTTTCTCAAAAAGAAGTACACTCAATCCTTTCCATCTTGCTGCAGTGTAAACAATCCTTAAGGTTTGTTTAAGGTTGCCTGAAATGTACTGTAAAAAATATGTTGATAAAGTTTTAGACATTACTGAATGGCATTTTAGTGGCTGTATGTTTTATTTTTTATTAACTGATATAATGTAAATATACCAACCTTGACGTACTACATAATAATACAGTAAAATAAAAAATACAGTTAAGTCAAAGTTAATTGTAAATAGTCTTTAGACCATTGCCAATATATGTAAAGAGATGGTGCACATGTGCTTAAATGCAGTCATCAGTGTAACATGTAACACTAATGCCATAAACGTTACATTACATAAAATGTAACACAAAACCTTAATGTTTTATGTACACTTATGTACATATAACAAAAATAAAAAACATTTAAACACAAAAAGCATAAAAGTGTCTGCCAGATCCGCACACAAATAAAAAAAGTATACCCTCATACCCTTCACTTAGTTTAACAATAAATTAATTGTAATGTCTATTTACAAATCCATTAAAATTGTTTTATTGTTTATGTTAGTTACAGTTAATAATAGGTGGTTTAAATTATTTACAGTTAACTAACTAATGGTGTTACTGCAGCATTTTTACATAATTATTCTGTCACAATTTTTATAGTGTGCATTAATAAATAATCTCTTGTTCTGATCTCTCCAGTCCCATCACACTGGCATGCAAAATTATTTATTATTTATTGTTTATTATTATTATGTTTATTTGCATGTGTATATATTTTCAAATCAGTGTTGCAAACACAGCCATGCACAACAAAGTTTTTTTAGAAAAGTGACTGTCTGTCTGTCAAAAGCTACATACTGCAGTTAGAATCTATTACATCTATTGAATGTAAGTTTAGAATATGCCAGTACAGGATTAATACCCATAGTTGTGTAAGATATCCCTCAGAAATGTTTTGTTAGTCCTTGTGGCATCAGGAATGTCCTCAAATGTGCTTATAAAGTCTATTGTTATGAAAGAGATATGCAGGGTTAGATGAAACTTTGCTCTGTTAGCAGGAAATGATCCTCTCAAAAACATAATGCGAATGGCTATATTCATTTTATCCTGTTCTACCTGCCCTTTACTTGTGTATAGATATGCCCTTTCTCTTCTCTTGTCTTCTCTTCTCTTTGTCCATTCCTGTTCTCTATTCCTAACACCTCTTCCTTCCTCTCTGATAATAGAATGATTCAGTTATTTTGCTGCAGAGTAAAGACAACTCTGCTGCAGCTGTGGGTCATGCAGCAAGCAGCATGTAATATCTTTTCATCACTTGTATTTTTTGCATTTTGTGTATTCTGCTTTCTAGATTGGTCATAAGAAACTCAGAAACATCTAAAAATAAATATTTTGATATTAGGAAAACAACTTGAAACAAGCTGGCTCAGGAGAAAGCTGTCCTCCTGCAAAGTTATTTCAAGCTATTACATGGTCATTATTAGCATTTGTATGAATTTGAATTTGGGGGCTGCAAGGGCCCCTGGTCATGTGTTTCTCATTGTTGTGTTGTGCTTTTAACGTGAAATATACAAAGTGCATCTTATACAGTTTAAAGTTAAGGAATGGAACACCTTGGACCTTTCAATAGAGAAAGATCAAGACTGATCTGTAAAACCTTTTGTAATGTAGTGTGTATCTCTGGACCTTCAGTTTAATAATTATTTTGTAACATTTAGAACCAGTATAACCAAATCTCCATCAAAGCCACAAATATTACATTAAACTGTAACGTATTATTTTATTCATAGTAGAAAACATTTGCAAGTTCTGTGAATTACACATTCCTTTGTGCAAAATTCCAGTTCCATGATTTGATGGATTTTTAAAATTTCACTGAACATTGAATTTACTAAAACTATATCTTGTGCTGTGCAAAACCAACGGAGGGAGGTGTATTTAATTTTCTGCAAGCAAGCATTATTACGTTACTTGTTCTTTGCTACTTAATTACCAGCTCTATTTACTCTTTTCCGTCTTTCTGCCTTGCGGTTCAAAATGTTGGCTTGGGGCGTCCTCTAGCGTTATTGTTAGTTTAAGGCAGATGCGAAACTTCTTGACCATGCGCTAAAACATCTTTGTCTTTAAATGTAGGCTGCATCTGACGTAGGCTATACGTCTCGCTCCGGTTCCCTATGGACACGAAACAATTGGCTTTTTAATACAACTCTCTTTGCCGCCGGTTGCCCCGTGTCGCCAAAATGCATCGGCCGCATTACCTCATCATCGGCCGTCCTGTCACTTAACCCTGCAGTTTAACTTTCGCGTGCACCGGTCTCCCATTTCACGCCTGCTAGTAAAGACCAAGGCATGGGCACCAGCATGTGCAAATTACCCTAACGTCCTTGCGCAGCCTGCATCTGGAGCTAACTATGCTAAGGGGAGTACTTAATGGTCTACTACCGGAAAAAGAAACAATAATGCCCTCAAGATGCCTCGATCGAGACTATTTTGCCCTTTGCTGCTTTGCCCTTTGCTGTTTTTTATGTTCTGAACGTAGAAACTACATTGTATAGCCACTTGAGGGGCTCACACTACAGTCACCCTCTGTTGTGATCCTGTGCCCGTTTGCGTGGTTTGACGAGGGACCCATACCAACTCAAATCAATGAGGATTCTGAGGCTCTTCCTGAAGAAAGGAGCGCATATGCTGCAGTGTCTCTGTGGACAACGATCGGAGCCGAGCACAACCACCAGCGGTGAGACATTTAGATGTGCATGCTCTCCGTTGAGCGATGAAAACCTTCTTATTGGCCGCCGGCGCTTGTGAGCACATCTTCCGCGTCTGCGGTACTATGCGCTCTCACTCCACGCATTTGTGCTAACTTGTTTGCGAGGGCTCATGCGACTTCTTAGGACCGCTCATGTCATTCCATCACACATCTTATGACACGAACCACACATCTTCATAACGATCATGAGCAACAACCACTGCTGCTCATTGCAGTCACAGCAGTTTAGTGCTGAAATCCCTATCCATGTCAAGGACGTTTCTTATGGTTACTGGGAAAAAAGAAGGCAGGGTGAATGTAGGAAACTATTGATGCATATGCAGCAAATGCGATCTGAGAGGCTACAGCAGACAAACACATCCCGATGATGTGTTGAGGTGAACTGAGCTTTCTAAAACAGGCACCGGCAAAAGCTCGGAGGTCTTGTGTGTCCTCCAGGACAGGGAACTTCTACACGTCATTCAGAACCTTGGACAGCAACTCAATTCCGCATCGCCCCCAACTCTGCCACAGCTGACTCTCCCAGAGTAGCCCGCATGCCTCACTGCACATTTCAGTCCATCAAAAGGCCTGTTCTTAAAATACTATGTTATTGATGTTCTTTATAATTAGGCAGAGGTTTAGAGATTCATAAGATTAGTTGATACTATAAAAACAGGATTTAGTGTTATCAATTTGTTGCAGAACATACTACAATAATTACATGACAACTTTACGGATGTAAATTTATTTACATCCTTAAACACTCATAAAAGCATCAACACGCTTGCTCAAAAAGGCCTTTAGGATTGTACACACAACATCTGAACTGTGGTTTTAATATTGACCCATTAAGTTAAATGAATCGGAGAACTATTTTAACTATTTACACATGTATGCAGCAACAGAGAGTGTGCATAACTGTGTCATGTGGCTGCTGTGTAATCCTTCACTTTATTGGCTTTGACAAGCTTCTTACTTATACATACTTTCTATCTATTCTTGCAGGCAACTTCATTGTGCACAGAGATTCAGTTTATTCAGCTGTGCTACAACACATAATCATTTGTGTATTATGTGTTTTAGACTTTAGTTATATTCGTTTTTATACATGTTGCCTATGTCCTGCTATATATATTATGTGCTGTATATTTATTGTATCATATACAATTAAATCAATATCATGTTTAAATGTATTTACAATAAAGCTGTTATACATATTCTAATTTGCATTAGATATTGCATTTGGCAAAAGCTGGCTGAAGCTATTAAAAAATATTTTTTCAGCGCAGTCAAAATATTGAGTTTTACAATTATATACTATTGAGTTATAGTATTATATACTATTGTAGATTAAATAGTGTATTTTTGGTATTTGCTTTCATTCTATATGTGGACATATAGCTTTAATCTTCCTTGTTAGTTTATGCATGTGAAGATGACACACCTTCTTGGTAAAAGTGGCAGGAATTTTAATCTCGGTTATTCATGCAACTTGCAGTCAACTCTTAATGCACAAATTTTTTTGTGAATCCTGCAACATTGAAAACTGGATTGGCATTGTGCTTACTTCAGGGCTGCTGTGAGACACACTGTATATTGATGGTTCACCCTTGCTTGGCCAGTGACATGTGATGAGTCAAAAGTGCTGATGAAATGTTTTGCGCTCTGTCATGAGGGTTTTTCACTCTCAGGTTTTGATTGCATATGGCCCCATGACTAAATTGGGTTTTGAAACCAGGACAGCGGTTCTCAGGAGCATGTTCAGGAGATATCATGCACAAATCATCATGTCTGCCATATGTAATGAGTTATCATTTCCCCCTTGAATCTGCTCAAGTGCCTTGGGAGAGTTCAAAATAAGTGTACCATATGCAGCAAACGATATACATTTCTTTTATGAGGCTTATGGCATTCTCATTTATATGTTCAATTAAATGTTGTTTAAACATTTAAACTATGTTGCAGGGTAATGCCATATTGTTTATCGTATAATTGCATTAATGTCTGTATATGTGTTATGCATGACGCATAAGCTACCATTTGCAATAAAATGATTTAGTAGTGCAAGTCTATAGTGCTGGCTCAGCTAATGGTGGTACATAGTACAGTGCAGTTTAATCACAATTAAAGCCAAAGTGTTGTCATGAGACAAGACGTTGCGTATTTTGTGTGGACACTAGATGGCGATCTGTATTTAAAAATTATCTCTGCCACTCTTGGACTGTTGATGTTGTATGCTTGTTAGTTTATATCTGTACTTGGTTTGGTGTTGTTATGCTTTCTGTACCTGTATTTGACAATGTGTCAATTACAGCTAGTTAAATGTTTTGTGATAATGCATATTTAATGTTGTGGCCAGCTATATCTCAGTTAAGTCTCTCCAGCAGTACGCCATTTTCAGAAGGTGTATTGAATTTATATCGTGAGTGTAATACATCTCTTGAAATGCAGTTCACTAGGTTCAGCTGGAACAGACCCACACCATATTTATAATACAGGAGTCCTGCGGGTGTTGAGCACTGTGCTAATGTACTACCATCACTTGCGTTTGTCACTTAACATAAATGCTACCTATTTAAAAAGACATTTTCATTTTTCACTGTATTTCAGAGAAGACACTGAATATGAAACATGTCCAGAATGCTAATGCAACACTCATAGTTCTATTTCTTAAATTTAAAGGTTACATAACTGAGCATGGATTTGCAGAACACCAATGGTTTTGGGTGGCAATTCATATTCCTGCTGGCATGAATATAGACTAGGGGGAAAATACAATCCTCTTACTAGCAATTATTTATTTTTGGGGTATATATGTATTTTGTTTTCTTAGAATTATAAGAGCTTCTTGGGTAATGTAAAATAGATTTAAAGGTATACCTTGAAAGAGGGTTGTGACTAATCTATGTCCCAATCTGTCTCAAGGGTCACTTTTGTGTTAAAAATGAATGAAAACAAAATGCTGTGTCATTCGTACAGAGCTCTGAAACAGAGGTACTTGTAACTAATATATGTGACAATAATACCATTATACCATGCCTTCCTTCCATTTCATTAAAATTTTCAATCATTTACAATGATTTATGATCTGTTCTTTTCTTTGCAATATGAAAAGCCTTTTCATTCCCATCTTTTAATTCAGTGTGCAACCCTAATGAATTCTTTATGGTATTTGTAGGAAACCATTCAGACAAAGTGCTATTAAAGAGACTAGCAACTAAGTGCCTCTGTGCTTAAACAACATTGTATCAAGTCCATGTTGATGCAATGAGACTGGAAGTGATTTCCTAGCACCACATTAAATGTGGAACGCACTCCCAAAGTGGTGTGAATCTTTAATGCTTTTCCTTCACGTGAGGCAAGAAGATTTTCGTGTTCACGCCACGTGATCTACCCACTTCGTGTCTGCAGAGTGAGAAAGACCAGTGTGCTCCCATATGAGGACATGAAACCCCCCCTCCCTCATTTGCCTGCACAAAACCCCTGTAACTTTTAGCCCTGTGAGGCACAGTCGGTGCCTGGTATCTGCTGCATGACACAAATGCACTGTTCTGGTGTTATAGCTGTGATAGTTCTTACTGTGTCCCTCAAGGTGTGGTGTTCCTTACTGCATTAGAATGTCACATCTCTGCGGCAGGGTTATCTCATTCCTGGGTATCTATGACGATATAATCTCCTTAACTATATCAGCATTATCTTGTTTTGCATCGGAATGCAAAGCAG
Organism: Botia almorhae; assembly: GCA_036877575.1. NCBI lineage: Eukaryota > Metazoa > Chordata > Actinopteri > Cypriniformes > Botiidae > Botia > Botia almorhae. The sequence continues at coordinate 32,219 of JAZGTJ010000599.1, read as the reverse complement.
CCTCCTCTCCTCATTTCTAATACAGTGGTACCTTGTTAACAACAACATTCAAACAAGCCTGCTGTGTTCATGCAAAAATGTGCTCACTCTAATATTTAGACCTGTACAGAATAGAAGTGCCAATATGTGTGATTGCAGTAGATTCAGTAGCCCCATGACAAGCTGAAATCAATTAAAAGCTTTCACCTCTGCAATAAACTGCGTTCCAGGCATTTTAATACAAATGGAAGGTTAGGAAACACTGATATCCAGCTAGTCTTTTGTACAGCAGTGGAGGAAAATGATATATTCATGCAAATAAGTGATAGCAGAGGGGGCGGTTAATGGATTGTATCAGTCAGACCATAATATTATGGGCTTGCCACATTAGAGGCAAATATATTGAACAATAATAACAGTGAGAAACACGGGAGGATGATACTTGACTGATGATCTTGAATAAGGGGTAGGATTCGAACTGACATGGTTATAGGACGTGCCATATTCGCACGTAAGTAATGAACTAAATAGTGGTGGCCATCTGTTGGACAATCCTTCTCTAACATTAATGTCTCTCGCTCTTGTTCTCTCTACCTTGCTCTCTTTAGTTTACCCCTGCGAAATCCTCATCCAAACCTCAATCACGTATGATTGCGTAGAGAGAGAGTGAGAGGGAGACAGAAAGCCTATCGCACCCCATTCATTGCCTCACTGCCAGCGTACCACGGGCAGCACTAAGAAACAATTTACAACATTCCCTCAAATGGCTTCGATGGGGTTATTAGCGTCCTCGTTGCGCTGAACACTTGACCTATGGTTTACATTTGTAGGCAGAATATGGAATTTCGACCCGAGGAACGATGCGATACACTCCAGCGGAAGAACTATGAAAAGCTTTAAAATAATTTGGTCTGAGAGAGCGCAGAGGTTCAGTGAAGTTGTAGGCGCGCCACTTATGTACCCGTGTAGTGCCTGAGAACGCGCAATCCTGTGTCATGGGCTTCATATATTATGTGAATTCATGCAAAGTTATCTGGAATGAGCTAGACATGTGGATCATGTAGCAGTCGCATGGAGGAGGAATTACGCGTCTGTCGTCTTCGTCACCTGGAACACCTGCGCGACAGGTTACACATGTTCACATAGGACATCTTTATCATCTAAAAACACTTTAATTTTGCATAGATAGAGAGCACATTTCTCGTTAAAATGGAGCACGGAAAATGAGCATCATATAATTGTGAAACTCATAACCACCTGGTTATTTCATCTGCGAAGAAGATGAGTTTTCAACCCTAATTCACGGGATCCTCTGGATTTTTCGTACGGTAATCGGAATGATATTTGGGTAGCGTTTAAGCGGACAACTCAGTCTTATTTCATTTGGTCCCGTTTATTGCGTTAACAACTGCACCAGCTCATACAGCTTGATTAATTTGATACTCGAGATGGCCGCGATCGCCAGTTCTCTGATCCGACAGAAACGCCAGGCGCGGGAATCGAACAGTGACCGAGTCTCTGCATCCAAACGCCGCCCCAGTCCCAGCAAAGACCCCCGCTCTCTCTGCGAGCGACATTTCCTGGGGGTCTTCAGTAAAGTCCGCTTCTGCAGCGGCAAGAAAAGACCTGTTCGCCGGCGACCAGGTCAGTGCTGAATGCTTTCTAAGACTACCGCCCCCACCCGAAGCCTGCGCTGCAGTCCAAAGCTCCGTCTGCAACGCTGGAGGAACATATATCTTCCACTGTATTATATTATTATAATTGTTTGCGATTTAAAAAGAAAAAGAATGAAAAAATCCACCTGTTTCATAATTTACGTGTTTCGGTATTCCCCAAACGATTTGCCATTATAACAACCAGAATGCACAAATCGTTTCATGTTTCTGTATTTAATATATATACATGTTTTATTAATGTTATTGTTACTGTTATCGATGAATTCAGTGGTTGTCATTCTTGCCATTTTTTATCAGAGGCTGTGCGATTTAAAACCTTATCTTTGTAAGAAGTTTGCCCTTTAAATAGTGCAAGAATGCAATTTGTAACAGCCAGAATCCAGTGGCACTGCAGTGCACCAGGGTTTTTTAAGATGAAATGTTTAATGGTAAATGTTCATTACTGCTTTACTGCAGTGTGGGGAGGGATTGTACGGTTAGTTGTATTGATGGACACGGTCTCACAGCCCACTAATCCACGCTATCGTCCTTTTTCGGCACACAGAAAACGGCACGAAGCGTATGAAATTATTTTTAAAAGAAACCACACAGCTTTCCTCTCCTCCTTCAAAAGCATCAAGTGATGTAGGACGAGCGCAGTGTATCCCCTGTCCCCAATATATAAACAGTTATTTAACGGCTGTTGCTGAAGAATCTGTCTGTAAAAATGTTGTTTTTCCTTCTCCCCCCGTAAGATGCGCCCTCGAAACCTCCACAGGTGTCCCGTAAGGGCGTCAGGCTAGGTCAGTAGCTCAGCCTCCATCCATGTGCTGTGTCTTCCAGAACCCACCCCATTTCGTGCTCATGGGGGACTAGCTCCTGTCTAACGGCAGTGGCCGGTGTCTGCCTTGTCCTTGCAGTATGCTTTCGACTATTGTTCTTTCGCTCCGTCTTTATGTTCTTTTAATGTATGTCTTTTCGCCCCCTCCCAACCTCCTTTGTCGCTTTCCCCCTCTGATCTCCCTTTTCGATTTCTCTCTACTTATGTTTCCCTCCCTCGTTATCCTGTATGCTTTGTCTCCTCCGTCTGCAGTGAGGCTCGTGTTTGCTCTGTGCTGCTGATGTGTCATGTTTCTCCTGTCAGTTGTGGTGACTTAATTCGTCGAGGTGATCATTCACCATCTCATGATCATGATATCATCTGTCCACCTATTCGATTATAACTGTTTCTGTTTATGGAATGGGGCAATATGGAACATGTATGGTGGAATAGAATTATATTTGCATTGTACAGGAAAATGTTCACATGGTGATGCAAATATGACATGCATTTTCACAGTGGAAAAGACACATGCTTAATTTCTCATGTGAGTGCATACATTGCTACATGCGTACATACTTTGAATCCCACCAAATCTGTCAGTAACATGTCAAGGTCATATTTCACCCCAAAATTACATGAACAAATTTGTACAAATCAAGCTTAATTTAGGACATTTTTTTGCAATGCGATGCCATTTTTAAAGAAATTTACCATATTACAGTATTGAGAATATAATGAAAATAATGAGAGTTAAAATAAAAAAGAGCATGAAATGTGGGAATGTACAGTAATAAGTATTTGGGGGCAGGTCATTAAAATATCACAATGCACACAGTCTTAATGGTTTTAAAATTAGGCTTCACTTCCCTCCTGTACAATAAAACGTATTTTATTATTTGTTTTTGTGATGAAATGTGTCCTGGACATGGTTTGGTAAGATTCACGCCCACAGACACATGTAATAAAACCAAAAACTTTCTCCTCAGGTTAGGGTCATTTCCTAAAGGGGCCCTTGTGCCAGTCCTTATTTATGGAGGTGTGGATTCTGTATGTGATTTAGTAATGTTCTTCCTGATGAATGTAGGCAGGCTCGTTCGTGTGATTGATGGTCCTTCCAGCCTGTCAGAGATATTGGGTCTGCAGTGGATAGATGAGGCCTATGATGAATAGCTGATCATGACAATCATGGACATTCACAACTCTTCTGAGCTCTGGTCTTGATAGCTGTGGAACTTTGCTGCATGTCAGGTCATCCATGTGGCCATCTTCACCGCTACAGTACATCTCAGGCCTGCCTCTAAAGAGTTATTGCACCTGCTTGTACAGGTCACTACTGCACCAGAAAACACCTGTTATTGCTCCAGCTGGTCTTCTAATGTCCAGGTGTCCATAGTCAAATTGATTATTGGGGTCACAGAGAGCAAATATTTACAGCTTTATCAACACAGTCATTCATAAGTGCACTCACTGCAATCACTGGATAAGAGCTTATTACAAGTTCATGAAGAAAGATACAATGTAATGGGCAGAGTCTGATGAAAACGTGGGTTGGGGGTGGGGCTGTGTTTTTATGTGTTCCAGAGCCGCAGCTGAAAGGCATTGTGACACGACTGTTCAGCCAGCAGGGTTTTTACCTGCAAATGCAGCCAGATGGAACCATTGATGGCATCAAGGATGAGAACAGTGACTACAGTGAGTAATTAGAACTGCAATTCCCATCATGCAACAAATGCACAAAGCTGAGTTGGGGAAAGCTGGGGATAGTTGTCAACACAGTTTACTCCAGTGGACATTTATTAGGGAAGGATTATTATTGAAAGTTAATTTTTGTATAAGCACATGCATTAAAGACTTGACTACAAAATAGCCACTGAACATTTGTCCTGTTATTGCCATATTATCATAATACATGGGATAAGTTGTCACAAATGAAACCTGTCAGTAAACTTCTTATTACAGACTTATCAGCAAAACAGGCTTTATAACCTTAAAAAAATCAAGTGTTTGCCAACAAAACTGAAATTACTGAACTGTCTACTATTATAACATATTAAAAACATTTGCCCCAACCTGACCTTTATGACAAACACCCTTTTCCTGATAAACTACCCTTTTCAAATAAAAGAATCTCATTAATGAGGGTTTTACTTTAAACCAATATACAAAACTGTCCAGATGAAAATGATTATACTAAGGTGAGGTTAGACTGAATGGTAAGATCAGAAATGTTACGACTTACTGCAAGAAAGAGCAAAGCCCACTTAACCTGGGGTACAGCACTTCTCTGTTGCCTGAAGATCTTTCTATGAGTCATCCTTTTCTGTGGGACTGCTTAACAAAACTAATAAGCTTTCGGTCCAAAAAGAGGAGGGTTAAAAGGGTGAAACATATGCATTTTGTGCAGTATCTACAATTTGTGGAGCCTTATTTAGAAGAACGTGCATCTCTAGGGAGTGATGTTAGAGAATTTACATTGCTTATTTATCAGACGTGGTTCTTCCAGTGAGGAACTGCTGACTGTTGTGGGTAGTTTCATGGTTATGGGATATGGCCTTCAACTAGTATTGCCATAAAGGGTAGCTATTACCTTTGTATGAAGAATATTAGTTTCATCATGGGTATTTGACACCTACACCAATGCCATTTCAGTACAAGAAAACAATTCTCTCTGAGGGTGCAGCTTCAGAACTAATAAACTGTTCTGTCAAGGGCCATGCAGGTGACTTGCCTCTCCCAACATATTCGCGCCCACAACAGAAAAGACCTTTCAGAACCCTCTAAACAGTATCAATCAGTTTCTTAAAGGCATTTCTTGGGAAGTATTTGTCACTGTCCATTAAAGAACTACAACACCTTTACATTTGAAATTCAACAGGGAAATGGATGTGCTGTGTTTTATATCCCTAGAGAGAGAGAGAAAACTTGCAGAGAGCAAGCGACTATGACGCAAAACTGTCCTGTTTGGTAACTGAAAGTAAAGTATAAAGCGAGATGGAAGACGGCTGTGCAAGCTGCTGGAATAGCCTCAGGCTCTTCTTTGAAAAAAACGAATTAAAGTTTTCTGTTCTCCTGTAATCCTGACATTTATCTGCCGGTCTGCTACATAGATAGATATTGGTAAACTGCGGTTAAATATTCAAAGAGCAAAAAACAAAACATTCCCTGTTCTAGCTGTACCATCTGAATTATACCCACCTAAAGCAACCTTAATGAGAGAGTTTGGCATTCAGGTCCTGTTCAAGTATTGATGTCCAGGATGGATGATCAAAATAATACATTGCTTCCACTTTGAAATGATGAACCTCGGTGATAGGAACTGAATTCATTCTCACAACAGCTTTCTGTGGAGGCTGTCAGGAGGTCAGACAGAGCAGCTCTTACTGAATACTGCATGCAGCTTGACTGGTGCAGTTCCTCACACCACAGACCTTCATCATTAAACGAAATGTGGACACAAAAGATGTAAATGTAAATTGTAAACAGATAGCGAAACCTCAATAATTTAAAAGGCAAAACACATTTTTATTTTTATATATTTTTGATGTGAATATTTAATATAGTGATAAATAACACACTTGTGTTTAATTTGGGTTTTTATATATATTTATATATACGGATGGTACTGTTGTGCTTTTCTTGAATCTATTTGGTGACAGATGAAAATAAAGGCTTATTTATCACAATATATTTATTTTCGAGGTGGGATGAGGGTTTTCAAGCCTTAGTGGGGTCAGACCCCTCCAAACTGTCCTGGAGAGAACAATTTTAGTGTCTGTATTCCAAAAAATGTGAATTTGAATGCGGCAGATGATGATTCATGTTCTGTGAAGGCACAGTCGATCACATATGATTACAAACTGTCAGCTTCAGCAGTCAATAAGATAAGAATCTGATGAGGTAGTACAGTGCATTTCTTTTCTCCTCTATCAAAATGATTCAAAACGCTTGTCATCAGATGGCAGCATTTAAGAAACCATTTTGAAAAACGGACACTCTGAAAATTAGTGGCAAATAGCTGCCCTTTCTCAAACCCCTCATGGTTATTTGAAAATGTTTGCGATTAATCAATGATTACTGCCAAGGTAATTGGACAGTCCGGGTTTACAGTCGTTAATCATAACTAAAATAACTCTTCAAAATGCAGCAACTGCTATATGGCAGCGTCAGCCTGGGTCTCGTCTCACATTGAGGAACTATCCAAACAGCAGAGATTAGGCTCAGCTATGCTGTTTTGGCTTATGCTTCTTTTAATGGTGCTTTACCTGGGGATTTGTGTCCAGATAGATTACAGTACCCATCCCTCCTGTCTATTCTGCTTTTCCCCTCCCACAACCAATGTGTGATTTATCAGAACACCCTGTATTAGCACATAACAGGGCTTTGGTACCTTTGCAGGCACAAAAGAGATGGTTCATGTTTATATGGTTATATAGTTCAGTGGGTCTGCTTAGACTTTGATTTATATGATGTACGCTGCTCAAATGTTTGGAACACATTCAACAATGTTAAAAAGAGATTTATCAGTCTAATAGCAATAATTATGTTTTAAGATTATAAAACAAATTTTTAATAAATGTATAAGTTAAACTATGAAGTGACTAACTATAACTAACTATAAAGAGATATATAGATATATATAAATTAAATTTTAATTAAATTGTGATTAAACTGTTAGACTGAGAGTATTTACTTTTGATAATAGTATATATTGTTTAATAATACATCTGTTTTAGAATCAGTTTTAAACATACAATGAATTACCAAGACAGCACCAGCATTCTCTATTTTGATAGAGAATGTCTTTTAAAAATGCAGGGCTTGTATAAACCGACAGGGCAGTTAAAAGGGAAACTTATATGATTGGACAAATCCAAAAAAAAGCCATATCCAACTGTGGCTGCCTTATAAATGGTCTTGTGCAGCCTGCAGTTAAAGTGTGCACCTCTGTCCCTCCCACTGTGGGATCTGCAGCCTTTCAAGCAAATTTACACAACAGATCTGAAGGCAGATTAAATCAGCTCAATGGACAAGTGCACGCTGGCAACGTGCCATGCTACAAGACAGCAGACTGCTGCTCAAGAACTCTCTTCTCTCTTACACTCGACCACTTACTGACTTCCCACAAATTCACAATTTTTCAATAACCTAAGCAACCTTTTCAGATTATGTCATTTCCATTTTCACTCCTGATGCAAAACATTAGATAATAGCCCAGTGAAGAGTTTGTGTGTCTTTTATGTTATGTAACATCTCCTGCTTGTATTTCTACAGCTCTTTTCAACCTCATCCCTGTTGGCTTAAGGGTGGTGGCCATTCAAGGAGTGAAAGCAGGTTTCTACATCGGCATGAACGGGGAGGGTTTCCTCTACAGCTCAGTAAGACCTGCATTAATTGGTTTGCATGCCTGTGTGCGTGCGTGTACGTGAGAGAATGTTGTATGCGGTGCGTGTTGTTTTTCGGGGGAGCTCATTTATATTTATGCATGTACTCCGTGAGCTCAGCCTCATTAGCACAAAAAGCGAAAACTGTTCCCGCAGAGAAGCCTACTCTTTAACATCTTGATTAAGTTGTTAAAGTCTCACAGTATAAAATCCCGGAGAAAAAGGCAGCATGTAGCATGTTTTCCCTGTGGGCTTTAGCTGAATTATGGTGGATGACAGGCATATGCTGTTGCCCCCACTCAGCCTACACTTGAAACTGGTTTGTGGAAACATGTCAGAGCGAGTTATGGTTCTTCTGACAGCTTATATAACAGTTGGTCACAGAACTCTTAATCCTGTTAAAAAGAATCTAAGAGAAAAGGAATAAATTCATTTCATGTTGCCACCGCCAGTTGACATGGATTTGCTTCCTTGATCTCTCTTTGGGACGCGATGAATCATTGACTGCGGCAAAACTCCATTTGACATTAATAACAAATGACTTCACAATCAGTTCATCACAATTAATAACCAAATGATGAACTGCACACCGCAAATAGTGTATTCATTAAGATTCTAAAGCTATTTATGAACTTGTTGAGGAAACATCTGGAGACTGTTGGGACATTCAGATGTGTAAACAACATTTTGATGGCCATACAGCATCTGTACATATTAAAAAGTTAGCTTCAATTAAGCAGTGGATCATTATGAGCATATTTCTTTGGAAAACTAAATTGACTAGATTAAAAATAGTGTTTGAAATGCACCATATGACTGGGGTTTACACAGCTTTCACTAAAGCTAAACAGAATGTCACCAAACATTAAGCAGCTGGCTTATATTTATCACCAAGTTGGGTGGTACAGACTGGCACTGCGGCTAAGGCAAAAAGAGAACATTAAGGAATGTGGCTTTAAAACAACTTAGAGCTTTAATTAAATGAAATCTTCTGATATAAGGAACATCAGCCCTCAAGCATTTGTCATGGGAAATAAACATGCTAAAATAAAGTGCTAATGACTTGATCATGTGACTGGTTCCACTTGTTGCTTGCAAGTTATTAGATGGTAACCTAAAATTGAGGGCATTTTTGTTAATGGATGCATGATATTTCTATTACATTGTATTTTATAGCAATCTCACACAAAAATAGTGCATTGTTACTGTTGATATAACAGCACGGTTAAAAGTATAATATTGCTATTATACAACAGTTCCATTAACAACGAAATAAATGCATAAATAAGTAAAGAGTGCTTATAAAACATTCTTGCATGTAGAACTGCTTTCTTATGTCACAGACTCAGGATCTGCCATCACTAATTCAAAAGATGCAAAACACAAGTAACTGAGTTTCTGAGAAGTTGATACAAGAATGATACGAAACAGTAATGCGCCGCAATGTTGTTCTGGTCTTTTCAGCAACTCTTGTCTTGAAACTCTTCTTGTCCAATCAGATTGAACACCGGAGTTACCTGTTGTATAATGATTTGTATTCTACCTTTTCATGTATTATTAATTTCAACTGTTCAATTCTTTTTAATAATACAGTTTTTATGTTTTGTGCTTGTTGCACCAGCTGTCTGACTCAGCTGCTGTAATGTCTGAATGTCCCTTGTGGGATTCATAAAATCTTATGTATTGGTTTCCCCAAAATCCAAAAGAGAGCACATCTCTATAATAAAGAACTATTTTTACCCCAGTTTATTTAGTAGCAAGTGCTCAGCTTTGGAGTACAGAATACTACACAATATATGCCCCTCCCCTGAACTAAATCTCTCTAATCAAATACATTAATTTAAAGATTCTTGAGATTTACAACAAACACATTTACTCTTAATTTAAAAATTATGTGATGAGACCGGAGGTTGTTACATTTACATTTAGGCATTTAGCACACGCTTTTATCCAAAGCAAACTAAGAAGCGATAAACCATGAGGCAATAGCATCAGCCGTAAAGTTACAATTTTACCAAAAGTACAACATTTCAAACATTTCAAAGGCTTTTCAACTCATCACCAAATTCCAGTTGGTTTACCACACCAATAACATACTCATGTTCTGTCTTGTAGTTATAGCTGAATATAATTTCTTTTTACATTTCCTGTGCGGAGGTTATTGAGTCAGACCAATTTCCTCCATGGTTAGTTTCCTTTTGCTCATTTGCTCACTTATTATAATGATGTTATAGGAAATAGGCTTTAGTGGGAGTGTTTTCCAGTGGGAGTCCATGATGCATAAGGATAGCTGTCTGTAAATTCTTATAGTTTTGCATATATGATTAAGGCATGTTGGTGTGTTTGAAAAATGACATCATGGAAGGTTAATGTTTTTCCTGTTAATAGCTTGGCTGACTCTGTAGCCATAAAGTAAAAGTCTCCCTGATTGAGAAGATGCATTCAAACGCTGCAGGCTTAGAATTTGAAGGAATTGATTTTGTCACTGCAGAGATGCTGTTTTAGTTCTCCAGGGGGGCAATTACTTGAGGAAGTTTCCCCAGCTATGAGGCTGCTCATTATCTCTGGCCCCCTGGAGAAATTTGGGGAGGAGGTTGTGATTCCTTGCTCCAGGAACCCAGTGAAGTCTTGGCTGTCTTCTGCCTGCTTTAATGATGTAGTTCTCACTTGCTTTGGAAGGCTTTGATCCTCTCCAGCTCCGGATTAATCAGCAATGATCCAAAACTCAGAGAGCCTTCAGCTTTTGCTGAGCAGGGTTTGTTTAATAGTTTTTTTTAAATCAAAACAGTTGGCATGCATGTTTTGACATAGCATGTAGAATGTCTTCCATCATTTGAAGTACAGAGTCATCTCTTTTTAATTGTTCAGACACTAAACACCGGGGGTGTCATTTACTAATAACTGCGATATTTGCACAAGGTTCTCACTTAATTGGTTTGAGTGGGATCTAATAAAGGCAGGATTTTATGAAGCTTTGCATAAATAAGCAGACAAAGTAGTTTGATTTTGTAGAGAACTTCGGCTGGAGTAAAACTTCGATTGTTCAGAGTGGTGATTTATCAGAAGATGTTGTGACATTGCCTGTTTTTCTCTAAACATCACTTCATCCATCTGTTTGTCATCGTAAATTTTTGAATCCAATTTGTCTCTTGGCTTACATCTCACCGGAGCTTTAAGAAATAGTTGTACTATTTGAAAGTCATTACAGAGAAGAATGCTGTAGGACTTATCAGAGTAAAGTTGTGAACACATTTCTATTATTAACATTAAACCTTACGGCTCCAGTATGAATTAAAAACAAAAACTAATTATTTCACATTGGCTCACACATACGTTTTGGGCATAATAATGTATTTTATAACTATTTATTAATATACTACACCTGTATCCACTGTTAAAATCTGCTGTTTATATGGAACTTAAAACTGTGTTAAAAAAGACACAGTTATCACAAAAAAGTTTTTAAAAAAAATTTCACAGAAAGGTTTTAAGAAAGGTGCTCTTCTCCAAGGCACCAAACAATTGGTTCAGGTTGGTTCTATTTGATTAACACTATGATAGCATATAGTGATACATTTCTATGATGGAGTTAAGTGCTACTGCACTAAAATGTCAGTTTAACATAAAAGATTTCCGAACCCCACAGCACTGGAAAAATGTTAAAATCAGTGATATTAAAGATGCTCTTGGGGTTCTTTTAATTGCGTACAATTAAATTCAATATGCTAACAGGCCTGAACGCTATGACAATCTGTAAGCAGCACTTCTATCTAATTGTCTAGCTAAAAAATTTAGAAATTAAAGTAATTGAAGCATGCTGAGCATTAGCATTTAATCAGATTAAGCATTATGCAAAGCTCGACCGTAGACAACAAGTCAACAAGTGGTCAATATTTGCTGCAGGCATGCAGCGCATGGAAACATGCTAATTTCAACTCACAGGCATTGTGTTAGTCATGCTCAAAGCTGCTGGTTTTAGTGCTAACCGCTGCTTTGCGTGGGAGTTTGGGGCTTAGCTCTAGTAAGAAGTCATCCTCAATTATTTATCACGCTTTCACTGTGACCTACTTTACAGCACAGCGGTAACCACAATTCACTCTGTACTTTAAAATGCATCTATCTTTAATTAACATGCAAGAACACCTTCCAACATAGAGGCAGAAACATTGGTCCCCCACATGCATTGAGCTGTGGGAGACCTTGCACATACATGATTTCATACATAGGTACACAGTATATATCACTTATGAATCCTAAAGCATCCACTGTTTGTATCAATAAATGGTTCATCCATCATGCATACTTGCAGATAAGCTAATAAGGTAGTTCTGCACAATGCTTATTCATGCTGGAGACTCACATCGGTTATTTACCTAAGTGTGCATTGTTTACGCTCAGTAGTCCAATGAATTTTTCTGTGTTTTCTTTTACTGCAGTACACCTCTCAGCAGATACTGGTCCAATGGTAGAGTGGGGATTTTCATTTTAATGGGACATCATTTACATTATGTACAGACACACACACTTAACACGCAAGCCTGAATATCAGCCTCCTTGCTCTTACATTAGCAGAAGAGGTTTGATTAACACAAGGGTTGTAAATGTTGATTGCTGTTACCATTGAGTGCATCAGATCGCTAAGTAAACTGTGCCCCATTAAGTTCTTCTAGAATAGGTGTGGTGCAGCCTGATGTAGTTGCCATTATTTAATTGTATGTCAGGGTTGGTCAGAGTGGTTTGACCCTATAGATCACTTTACAAGGTTTTACTTAATGCATTTCCAGTGTCATGGTCATTGGTTGATGTATAGCAACCGATCTTACTCCCTATAAGTTATGTACTAGGGATGCGATGAGAATGATTGAACTAAATGAATCAGTAAATATTTGGTCACCTGAGGAAAGCATTAACTATATTAGCTAAATGATTGATTGGAGTCTTCACAGGTAAACAGCGAGCAGCTATTTCCTAAAAATAGTCATTTTAGATTAATTAAAGTGATCACTCAACAGTTGAGTTAAAATAATTGAATGTTCAAATAAATCCTCTTATCCCCAAAAAAGCGAATAAAGCAATTATTGAATGTTCACCTTTTGCCCCTAAAGCTGTTAAATTGGATATTCTAATCTGGCAAATACTTAAATCTTATTTTTTACTTCTAGAAAAGTGCACTTGCGCAGACTTTGCCTAATCCAGGATTTTGTTTAAATATCCCCCATACATCTTTTTTTGTGGACGTATAATACTATCCCTTAACTTTCCCTCATTCACTGAGATGGAACTATGTCCTTCTCCAGCCTCCCAATGTGAACGTGGCAGCTGTCTAGACATTGCTCTGTCTGACCTTATCTTTAAATAGTAATGACCTGTCAGATAGACCTCAAGAATAAAGAATTTATCCAGTTTAAACAGCTCTGTCTAATCTACACTTACACAAATACATCTTACTTTAAACCTGATGTGTCAGGACATTCCTCTCATTGCTTTTGTATATACAGCATTACAGATGCACATTGACATTAACAGTCACACATTTATCAGTCTATTAGGTATTTCTCAGTGATTTTGGTCATTCTGCAAACTCAACAGCATGTCTGCCCTTTGGTTACCCAAATGACTACTGCAGCGCTCATGCTTCATTTAATCAGTCTATTTTTCTCTATTCTCCCCCAATTTAATTGACTGCTGCTTCATTCTGCGCTGAAATGTGCTTTTTTGCCTTATTGGTCCTTGATGGCCACATTTGGCCGTTGGTAATACACTGTGCTACAAAGAAAAAGGTTTTGAACGTAAATGCTGAGTTCCAGCACACTTCCTGGCAGGTTAGGAGGTTTATTCTGCTTAGAACTTACTAATGTGTAGAGGAGAAAGGCCTATAATGTTTGTTTCCCCAACAACTCATTTTATTCCAGATCAAAGATCAAAGAATGTGTTGGAATTTGAATGAAAGGATTCTAATTTGTTCTCTTCTGTAAATGTCACGTTGCCTCTCTGATAGAGTTTGGCAGCAGAATAAATGCTATTCATTACCAATTATTTTCGGAACAAACACCGCTGATTGCTTTCGCTGTTTTCTTTGCTCTTATTTATCCGTCCTTGTTGTTTTTTGAAAGGCTGTTCTGAGCCAGAGTATCAGAGAGAAGCAAAGGTTATAGATTGCAGCACTAATCAGATTAACCCATTTAAAACAGTCCTTTGGAAAAACTGAGCAAAATATTGACGACTGAAGTTACACTACAAAGATTTTTGTCTAATCAGATGTTGTCTAGATTTATTATGCCCTTCCTTTTAATATCACTTGAAATCAACTGCTACCGGCTATCTCAATCTTTGTTATCTGTTATTAGCACAGGTTCTAATCTACTGTAAATGTCTGCATCCTGTTAACACAAAGGTCAAACAGCATTGAAAAGTAAAGTACTCTTGTGGACTGGTGCAGTAAGGATCTCTGCATTGTGGTCAGGTGAAGGTCTTAAGTTGATCATGTTTTCTGGAGTCCTCCAAGCAATGCTTAGCTCTGCAGCATCCCTAGCAGGTCACGTCTGCTGCTTGACAACATGTCACATGACCCAGATAAGAGCCGCTAACTCCTGCTGCCTGTCCCTGACCCCCACAGATCAGCGGCTGCTCTTTACACACACACACACACACTTTTTTAAAGCCACTTTAAAGTCCTTCAAGCCGGTGTACAACTCCTTGCAGCCTCCCTGGGGACTCCCCCAATAGAATTGTTTGACCTTTCTTTCTTCTCTATCCACCCCATTAAGGAGTAAGTTGTAACACACATTGTTATTGTTTTTAATCCTCAGGAGATGTTCACACCTGAGTGTAAATTCAAGGAGTCCGTGTTTGAGAACTACTACGTTATCTACTCATCCACCATGTACCGCCAACAGGAGTCGGGTCGAGCCTGGTTCCTCGGCCTCACCAAGGAGGGTCAAGTCATGAAAGGAAATCGAGTGAAGAAAACCAAGCCCTCTTCACACTTTTTGCCAAGACCAATTGAAGGTAGTGTGTTTATTAACAATAGTAAGAGCATCATTTAGTTACATTATGCTTTAGTATGAAAACATCAAATACTGACCAAATATCTTAAAATACAATAAAAACCTTTTGTTTTTAAACAAAGTTATGTTTAACAAATTACGATATGCTGCTTGGCCAGATGTATCTTAATGATTGTTTGCTAGCATATATAATTCCCCCTTTAAAATCAACATGAAAATGCATTTGCAGCCTATTTTACTGCTGTAATCTGACAAATACAAATGAAACATGATTTTAGCTCCACTGGTAGAGCAGTTTATTAGCAGTGCAACTGTTGTAGGTTCAATTCCCATGTAACGCGCATACTGGTAAAATGTAAACTGTGAAGTGTCTTTAGATAAAAGAATCTGCCAAACATATAAATTTAAATATTTTAATATATTATATTATATTATAATATAAAGACAATATTTTTCCCATTGAGGATTTAATTGGCAGATTAATTGGCTCTGCTTTATTTCAGAGGCAGAAAAAATCATTCGATTTTAATGGAAGATTACAAAGTCAAACAATTGTTTTCCATGGAGTAATATGCACTAATGCATAACGCATAAGATGATAAGGAACATTTTTGATTCATGCTGACCTTTTAATGTGATTTAAAATGTGCCTGATTAATCCTATTACTCTTAATGAATGTGAGCAAAAGTAAGGGGTATTAATCTCTTGACATGTGTTTGCATGTTGCAGTTTGCATGTACAGAGAGCCTTCACTGCATGAAATTGAAGAAAAGCAACGCTCCAGGAAAAGCTCAGGAACTCCAACAATGAATGGAGGCAAAGTGGTCAACCAGGACTCCACATAGCAGGGCCCGACACTGGAGGCTACTACAGCCCAGTAGCCCCTCCCCCCTGCTCTTTGCGCCTCCAACCACGGAAATAGAACTACACGCAACAACAAGATGACGATCTGAACTCTTGCCTGTGAAAACTTTTAAAAGAACACAGAGTGGAAAAAAGACACAAAAAGCTCCAATCAGGACTTGAACTCACATTTTATGCAAAAAAAGTTCAATGGGCAGTCACTGGATTTACAACAATAGTAATATTCTTCATTTGGAATTTATGCTGTGAAAAATAAGCTTCAAACATTCTCATGTGTTGGTTTTTATGTGAATGCTTTAGCACTTCTTCATGCTTTACTCCTTTGCTGTCATCAAAAAATGGAAACTTTCTCTCTTTGCTTAATGTTATTACTATTATTTGTTTTTGGATTTTATGAGGATTTGAAGTGTCTTGGTTTTTGTATTCTTTGAAAGGTAAATGCACTTTGGGACTCCAGGTGGGTGTGTAGAAATTTGTGCTCAGTCTTTGCTTTTAAAATGGCATTTTGGAGTGTTTTCATTCAGCTGCTTATTCGGTTTGGTAATAGTTACTATCCATGCAACACTTTATTCAGAAATGTGCCCTGCTTGATGCACAAACGTCCAGCACAAGTGCACCAGATGATTATATGTCTGTGTGCACGGCCCTGTTCAGCTCCCCTAGACTGCTGCTTGGTTTCAGCTGGAGTGCGACATTGTACAGTGAACAGCTTTGAGTAGAAACTAGGACATGTCCTGTGAATTATTCACAAATTCCCTGCATTCCAGGTATATGAACAAAAGAACCCAATAAGAACAGCAAACCCCCATGTACTTACTTATTAAGCTCAAAATCTGACAAACCAGAATTTTAAACTCAGGAAGCCCTAGTCAGACGTGCGACCCACACGCTGGCCCTGTCCAGCTCAAAGCACAAAGAAGGCCAGTTATGGTGCCCCAACATGGGTTTCCAGGCAGTCGGCCTGGACAGGGCAGGTGGATTGTGGGTAGCTGACCCATAGGTGCATTGGCGTAAAAGCTGTCATTTATAAGTCTTCCACTAAAGATGAGAGCTGTGCCCAAGTCAGCAGCAAAGAGGTACACTAAGAGATACTACGAGAAACTACGAGATTTCAAATGCATGAGTCATGAGTCTACGCTTAACTGAGAACCGGTCAAGTGGATAGTATGTAAAGAAGTGTGTCAAAACAGGCACGTGACAAGAATGTCTAGATTAACTGGGTTTCCAGAAAAGAAAACACTGTTAATGTGAGTGTTTCCTTTCCCTGTGTATAAACAGAACTATTTATTTTTCATGTTTGCAGATGTTTTCACTTTACTGAAACACTATCATATATGCATTATGAACAATGAGATGTATAAAATATGCATTGATATTATAAAGCAGAATGAAATTAGGATTGTTTAAGAATAAAAGTATGATACTTAAAGCTTTCAACTTATGTGTGTCTGCTTATCTTATTTCATATTTTTATTTAAATGTCATTCTTACAACTCATGTGCACAGAACTACTTTCAGTAAAGTTTTAAGGAGTTTTATTTGTGGTTCTTTAAACATCTAGCCCACAGTTACTATCAACCCGAGAACCCATTCTACAGAATTTATGCACCTCAGAAAAAAACAGCCAATTTGGAACGACATGAAGGTGAGTAGATGCTTACAGAATTTGAGGTGACGGAGTCTCTCCAGATGAGCTTTAACATGGCTGTGATAAAGCCAACTTATAAGGAAATATCAAAATCCAATGACTGAATTGAATGTTTTATTTCAGTTAGAGGTAACTTCTGATACGGGTAAGTGAAACCTGAAAGTTAAAGTACTCAGGCACCAATCCAACTTGTCATTTTGGGAATGCACTTCTGTGCCCTTAATTCTCCCTGTTGTCATGGAAACAGACTTTCCCTACTGTCTGTAAGGAGAAAAAGGAGGTGGAGGGTGGGGGAGGGGGCTGTTTTCAGGCAGATGATCAGTTCTTTTCTTTTTGCGGACAGCTTGTATTGGAAATTGTTTCAATCTTTGTCTTTTCAAAGTCACACTGTGTATGCGGACGCCTAATGGCAGTAATGTACCACTACAAGTCTCTGAGGAAAAGCACAGCCTGTGTGTGTGTGTGTAGCCATGTGAGACAGTGTGTATAAACACACAGAGGGAGGAAATCACAACCATGGACAGGTAGAAGAACCTTCAGCTTGCCTCCTCTTAAACTAAATAATAGTAACAGTGTTCTTCAAGTAAACTAGTTGACTAAACATCAGGCATTAATAAGGCTGATTTCAGTAACAACCACCTCATCAAGTACTATTAAAGTATTATTTCTATTAAAATGACTTAGTCATTTAAACATTTCATTTCTTACATTTTCCCTATGCATACTCCTCACAAAACCCTGCACATTTGCTTAACATTTTGAATTTCCTGTGTGTTATGTAACTATAAAGCCATGCTGAGTGAACTGATTCTGTCAGTGCCTCAGCAACATATAGGATCTGGTGCAAACCCTAAAGCACACTGATCTGGGTGGGGAAAAAAACTGTTTTGGCTGCTTGCCTGTGAATCTCCTCCTTTCTTAGCAATATTGATTTGATTAAATTTACTGCGGCTGTAAACATTCACTATGCTATTCTAGTTTGTCATTCTTGCATTGGTCATATAACTTTGCTTTCATTATCATTGATTCAGTTGTTTGGTTTGAAGTCTGATCTTGTTTTGTTTATCCACATTTTTGGGCTCCCGGAAGAGACAGGAACACCCTTGCAGACTTAGAACATCAAGTTCCTCATTAGGAAATAATTGGTCTCCTTTCAATTAACGTGTCTGGGCTGCTTTCTGTGATCCTCAGTGCAGCAGAACATCAAAGATTTGATTATGTTGGGGGAAGTGGGGGAGACCCTGTGTACAGCTTACAACAACAGTGCATCTTAAACGTGCATAGTGTTATTGCATGATGCGATTGACTGTTTATACTTTTATTGGAGAAGAGATTTTATTTGGAAAATCTATGTAAATATCGTTTTGAAAAAATAAACTGGACAGGTTATGTCTTGTTTATTTAGTGATTAAATAAAAGATGGGATCATCCACCTCTGAAATCCCTTCAGGACTGGAAGTTAGAGGCCATTTTGCTATTCCTCCTGTCAACAGCTCAAGAACAAAGTGAATTGATCCCTTACCCCTCTGTAAGGACAGACTTCCTGGGAAAAGCATGCGATATTTATTGTTTGGGGTGTTTTTGCTATATTTTGCTTCATGCTGGCAGTTTAAACCCAACAGTAAGCATCCCCACATGAGCTTACATTACTTTACATCCATATCTTTGGCAGAATCCATCTATATCTTTTATCCATAGCTATTTACATTGCATAAGAACTCATAAACACATGATGTTGCTGTCAATACTACAATATTCTATGGTTTGAATGCAGTCAAGTTTAACTAACACTATCTGCATGTATGTAAAAACAGTTCCTCTGATAACTTGCTGTGTCAAAGTCTGATAAGCCATTCACATGCCTGTCAAAAACAACCTGTGTAGCTTCTCTCTATATATATTAATACGATTTACATCCAGTAAATCTCACCAAAAGTTTGTATTCTGTTAGACTACTTGTATTCTGTAGAGCCCACATTTCAGAACAAAACTACGAAATAACATGCGATGATTTTTAATTCTCTATTATTTTATTTCGTCAAGAATATTTGTGTGTGCGCTGTATATTAACTTGAATTTGCATATGGTAAGTGTCATTATAATCTTGTTACTTTTACACCCACACTAACACACTGATTAGGAAAGACATGTTTATACAAATGACTTTGTCCCTCCACATTTCATGCCTGTTTCATCAAACCGCCCACAAAATCTATTTCAGTTTAGTATCACCCATATAAAATTGAGACATACGGTGTATTCGAGAGTGGGATGTGCTAGGCTAAATAAACAATGGGGGTTTGCTGCGGGGACACCTACACAAGGAATTACGCAATATTCCAGCTCTACAGGAACATTTCTCACACACAAAAACAGTAGACATGACAGGAGCAAACAAAGTACAACCTAAGACAGTGACCCAAAATAACTGCAGAGGAAAACTTCACACTGGAGCTGCAGAGAAAGAGAGAGAGAGACATATTGTTATATGAGTTTGTTATTAGACATATTGGAGATCTGCATAACTTTTTAACTTAGAATAGGCAAAACCCAAAACCAAACATTTCTTGAATGTATAGACAAAATGAGACATGCTAATGTTCAATTTCAAAAGGCTAATATCCTCCATTAAAGACAATACAACAATAAATAAATTGATCTTATAATTGGTTCTCTTGGTTCATTTCTGTATATTCTAATATTTTACATTAAAAACCATATACTTAGTTCATGCATTATTAACTAACTAACAATAATTGTATGAATTATTATATAGCAAAAACTAAGACAAATGTGCCAATTACACTAAAATAGTGTTTTATTTTAACACAGTAATTTGATTAGATTAAGCCCCAGGGACATTTTAGCAATACTTCAATCTGACAGTTCAGTGAATATAATAACATACTGCTTACTGTTTGCCCAGGGCAGCCACAACAGAAACAGTGAGTGAATGGAAACAAAAAAAACTTAATTGGCTACCAAAAATATTCTGTGTGTGGGGTTGCGTGACCACAACACTATGGATCAATCAACACAAAGGAAAGGAAAGCAGATAAACAGTCTGTTGTCACATTATTTCAGTTTACAATTTCATATTTTCAATTGATGTCAAATTTGTTTAAATTATTTTTTATAATGTTGCTCAGTAAAAGAGAAATATAAACCAGTATTTTTTATATTTTATATGTACCAGCAGCACAACTGAACTTTTATTGAAAATATGTTACAATCTAGATAGAGGGGAGTTTTCATGTTTTCATTATAAGCAATCAAGACAGAGGGTAAAACAACTTGGGATGTAATTGGCTCCCCATACTGTTTCTGTTCTTTTCTGTCTTCTGATGGTTTTTCACCATAGTTTTATGGAAATCAATAATAATGACTTAAAATTAACTTCATTTGAGAGAGTTACAAAACAGTTTAATTCATGGGTTCACAGGTGTAACGTTTTCATTCTTTATAATACGTGTATTATTGATTAATAAGCATTTTCTTTTCATTGCAAATTACAAATTGCAAAAAAGTTTTTAACAGAACCTCATTTAATACAATAGTGTAATATTATAAAATAATTTGTATATAATATTTCATTACAAATAATGTTTTATATAATGTCTCCTCCAATAGACCATAAAAAATTAATTAATTAATGTTTTCAGATTATTTACATATTTTACCAGAGTTGGGCCTATGAGTAATCATTTTAATGACAACGTTGTTTAATTGAGATGGTCTATATTCACTAGATCAGTTATTTTTACTACCCTCATAAACATTTTCTTTATCCTGAAACAATGAAAATGTAATGCTGCAGCTTGAGAAGATAAGTCATGCCTATTGTTTTCACAGTTCTGCTGTATTCAAAACATCTGTAGGACAGCGACTCCCTCTGCTGGTGAAGAAAAGATTGTCCATTCATTACATCAGCTGTTTCTATCTCACCATCTTTACAAATACAAGGTTACAATACAATATCCATGCTATTTGTGAGATATAAATATCCAGGCTAAAAATAACTCTTTTACCTTATCTGCTGGTCAATGTTGATCCATTACAAGTCATACAATCTGAGCCTGCTAGAACTGTCTGGACTTCCAAGAGAATTTATTATTATTATGAACATGAAAAACTAGCACTCTGCCGAATGCATACCTAATGCAATATAATTCTGCTGCCCTAAAAGACATCATAAAGGCATCATGTCATCATGTTGTGTGATAAGTGTGATTGTATTGAGCCCCTCACACACACATACACAGAGGGCCATCAAAAGGCCAACCCAGTCAGACAGGCCCTGACAAGTCATCAGAATAGAGGGGGCTGATTGAAGAGAGATTTATGATACCTCTACCAAAACAATTGCTGTGGCAAAAAAACTTACTCCATATAAAATGCAAAGTATATTTTGCTTTGATTATATGATATATCATGATCGTACATTTTGATTTTGTTTTTGTTTGACATATACAGGTTAAAGTGAATTGAAGGTTGGTCGTCTGAAGGTTTGTCTCCACTCCAATGCAATTACACTAATATAGCAATAAATATAGCTATAGAATTGTTGTTTTTCATACATGATGCAGGTTATACGGAATTATAATTATTAGAATAGAATTATTAGAACTGCATATACATTGATTTGTTTTTATATCTGCCTATTAATAGCATAAATACTGAAATACATGGGCATGCTGTAACACTATAAAAGCAGCAAATTACAATAGTCTAATACATTTTAAACATCCTTCACTGTAAAAAATGTTACCATGCAATTATTACCTGAATTATCTATTTCTATTTGATCTAATTCTTAACTTTGGTTTTCTTATTACTTTTCTTATTCTTATTACTTTGGTTGGTGTTAGCTAATGTACCCAGGTTTATTCAGTCATGTTAAATTTCATATTTGTTTTAGAATCAAACCATTTCAAATGTTACTACATTATGCAAAGTGAAGGTTATTGCATATTGTTAACAGTGATTGCCCAAAATATTCACTCTTAACCACTCACTTAACCACTCACATCTAACATGTTTTATTCTTTATTCTGTTCACGGTAAACTATTTCTGGTTGGAATTTTAGCCTTTTAACACATTGTCCTTTGCCAGGGTCTGTGCAGATGATGACTGGATTTATTTGCCTTCTATGAAAGTTGGTTCTCACAAGGGGACTCTCCTTGGGGACATGGTGCCCTATGGTCAGAAATAGCTGCATTATTTCCATCTCTTTGACCTTTTCTAAAGGGACATCAGCAGTGAACATGTGCCACAGCCTAGGAAAGGCAGGACCATTCCAATCTAATTTCTAATCAAAGATGTCCTTTTGCTCGGTTCATTTTTACTCATGTAACATGATGGTCACTGTTGTATCTTACAGATGCAGGTTAAGGAAATGGAAATTTCATCTTATTGCAGTGCCCTAAGCCTTCAGCAGATGGTGAAACACACTAAAGTAAAGTGTCAGGACAAACCTTTCAAAAGTTCTTTTTGTGTAGATTAATCAAAGTAAAAATTTATGCATTATACTTGTGCATCTCTGTTTTGCCCTTAGAATCAACCTCAGCACCTGGCCAGTGAGTCTGTTTTGGCTGATGTTACTGGGTACCAGCAAGGTCACTTTAAGAACAGCTTTAAAGCACCATGTAACCATGAGTTCAGAACAACCCCCTTTCCAAGAACTTTATATATTAAAGTACAAGACAAGACAAGTGGAGGTACAATTATAGTTTCCAAACTCCTAATTCTCATCTGATCAGAAGTAATTTGGCAGATGTTGTGACCACGTTCACACTGACTGATCTTTCTGTTTTGTGGAAAACATTTATTCATAACTCAGTCACCTGTAAATAGAGCTATCACTATGAACCGTCACCATAGAGCGGACAGAGGAGCAACTGCTTTGATCTATGAATTGCTTCTCTGTCCGCTCTATGATGGATCAGTTTAATATGATCTTATTATCACTGGGGACATATTGGCTAAATATTATTTGAATATATAATTTGATATTCAATCAATGCAGCTGGATTAATTTCTTCCACTCTATGGTGATGTTGTATGTGCAGTAACAGATCATATGAGATCACAACAGATCATCAACAGGGATGTCTGCATTACTTTTTAATATGTACACTTTCATTTTGGATAATAAACTACTATAAATCTATTTTCTCCCCTCAGGCAAAGCAAAATGCCACAGAAACAGCCTGGACATAAAGGTTCAGCTGAGCAGATAATGCCTGGGGAAAACAGTAAACTCAAGTTCCTCAGGCCAAGAGACAAGATTCAACCTGCTGACGACGCTGAAAGTAGTCCAATGCAGCAGCCGGACACTAAACCAAAGGGCCCCAAAGACATTTTGACAACATTTGAAAGAAAACACACTGACCATGTCAGAACACAAATTTTAAAAATGGGAGGCCAGTCAGAAGCATTTGGCCTCCCAAATGATCGCATAGGATTTGGACATTTACCACACATAAGAGGCTATGAAACCATGAAACCGTTGTGTTCAGTTTTTTTAGCACACTTCTGTTTGATATGTAGGCTATGAATATAAATATGCCAGAAACTGATGGGTCTAAAAATGCTGTAAAGATCAGTTATAGTAAAGTTATAGTTAAGATCGGTATATTCTGCTATTATTATATATGAGGTCTGTACATATTAAATTGTCCAATGTTCCATCAAATGTAAAAACCTCAGATCATGTTCATCATTTTTTATTAGATTATTTTATTGAAAATGTCAATTATATTTCACAATACCATCATAGTTTTATTAGAATGTACAAATCCTAAAGAGAGAATCTCAGTCCTGCAAAGTTGTATAATGGTTACAATTAAAACCCCAAAAACTCCTGTTAAACCTCAGCAAGCAGTCCATGTTTTCCAGTACAAGATCCTACAGCCTTCTTTGCGTTTAGCTTGTTTAATGGTGGAGTCTTTAGATGCATTATCTTCCTGCCTTTTCATGGGACCTTTGTCATCTTGCAGAGTCTTTCTGAAGGATATCGTATTGCCCTGTTCAGTATCCTTTAGATTTAACAGCACTATGAGTAGTCCTGGAATGTAGCCTACAGATATCTCAAGGTAAAAATAAATAAACATGATTATATTAAAACAAAATGTACATCGCATACATATTAATAGCATACTATGAAAACGATACTTTCTGAACACCTGGAAAGACTGAACATATGCGATAAAATAAAATGTCTGTGACTATAAATTCAATTGGGCTGTTCATTTAGATTCAGACTGAATTTAGTTCACGTTAGCTGCTTCAGCACCTTGGAGAGCCACACTACGATATTTGTCTACTGAAGATTGTCATCCCCCTGGTAAGCTTTAAAACACTCTGAAAAAGTTTAAACCCTACCTGGTTGTCTTCTAAAGTCATGTGTAAGGTTTCCGCCACTCTATTGACAAACACATGCGCTGGCTTAACATAAGCACCTCCGACTGGCACCAACAGAGAAACAAGAACAAGAGCAATGTAAAGCATTTTTGCAGTTGTGTTGAAGCACGCTGAAACCTGTTATGACCCTTTTAGTCTTTGAGTGAGACTAAAATGTTGATTTAAGCCTTTTTAAAGGCACTGGGCACATGTTTTACGCAATTCTGACGTCATTGCTGTACGCACTAGAGAGTGACTAATTGATATTTGTGATTTGTGAGTGAACCTCAAGACAGATACCTTTCAATTTACATGGGCTATAAAATGAGATTTTGGTCCTACATGCATGTGTATGAACTAATGACGGATTCAGTGTAATTTGTACGCCTACAGAAAACGATCAAATAAATGTCTGAATAAAATAATTTCATATAATTGCAGCTCTTACAATAAGTTTAAGCAAGTCAGAACAGGTTACAGGTCTTATACCTCATTCCTGGACAGACTGTGTTCACTCATTTGAAGTAAATGCTTAATAGTCCCATCCTTTTTGATGCGCCTTCAAGGTAATGGAAAAAGTGACAGGAAAATTTCCTAGCTCATAAAATTGGGCTACCCACGTTTACAGCAGGAAAAGTGGAATCAGTGAAATTACTTGATGTAACTATTGAAGCGGAACTGTGTTCTATGCACTGAGCAGACCACCATAAAGCACTTAAACACTTTAAGTGTTTATCATACTGATCATTAGTGAAGATCATCATTGTAGTCTTTATAAATCTTTTTAATTATGCCTTTGAGGCCATTTTGGAGAGTATGTGCCCTTTTCACCTGACAACGACAAAAGGCACATGTATTCAAGTCTCCTAGGGATACTGTGACCCTCTGTAACCTCGACTCATAATGACTATGATACCGCAGCACCATACACTTTTGTTTAAGGATCTTTTTCATATACATTATTTAGGATTTTTACTCGTCTAGTCATTTAAGTCAATAGTCCAGTGCTAGACAAAAAAGGCAGCGCAGTGCCCACGCGCCGTAGATCTCGTTGCTCCTACTTTAGACTGTTGCCAGTAAATACGTCACGAGGACTTTTATTTTGGAACAAAATAGTTGAACAGGAAGTATGTTCGAGTGTTGAGACACAACAAAAAATGGAAGTATAGATCCACGTTATCGACATTTAGACAGTGTATTTGAAACTAAATTCGACACATTATAACATTTAGTGATTAAATCTCAACGACATGGGAGGTGGTGATCTTGTAAGTATAGCTTCTTTGTTTTCTCGGGAACGCCTAACCAGTTCAAGCCAGCTGAAAAACAGTGTGGCCTTGTGTAATCCATCACATTTAGAAAAAATGGCCACTTTCGTAAACGGATTGTTAATTAAACATATTAATAATTAATATTACTCTAACGTTTGCTAAATTTAGGCAAGTCATCTGATCAGCTTGATTTTAAAATAGTCCGGCCATTTAAACGCTCTGTTTGTGTAAAGCCTGTTTTCAGTGTGTTTTTACATTCAGTTTGTCTGTGCGAATTTCACCAGAACTTGAAAAAGAGTTGGCACCCGCAAACTCTGAAGAACATCGAGCGGGTGTGGAAAGCAGAGCAGAAATATGAAGCAGAAAGAAAGAAGATTGAGGAGCTTCAGAAGGAGCTTAAGAATGAGCGAGCACGAGAGGAGATGACCAGATATGCGCAAGAGACAGGCGCTGTAAAGTGTGTGACATCCAACCACAATCAATCAATGTGTATTTTCTTATTTAAGTAATAAATAATAAAACACTGTATTCCTAACTTTGAGCTTATTGCTCCCATCATTTCTATGTCTTATTTGAACAAGACATGTAGTAGTATCATAGTACCAAATTTCTTATTTCCGACACCTCACTATTGCAGGAAGAAAGATGACCGTTTAGACTGGATGTACCAGGGTCCAGCTGGACAGGTCTCCCGGGAAGAGTACCTTCTCGGTCGCCCCATTGACAAGCAGATCACCCAGCAGTATGAAGAACCGGAGAGCGGCCCCTCTGCAGAGACAGGCCTTCTGCCTGGTTCCATATTTAACCTTCCGAGTTCCGCTTCCACCAATGATATTGCTGCCAAGATCAGAGAGGACCCACTATTTGAAATCCGGTGAGTTGCTTAGTTGCTGCTTCACTTTAAAATTGCTTTCAGGTTTTGCAATATGGGGTAATGTACTTTTATTGTAAGTGTAAATAATTACCTTATTCATTTTCAGCAAACGCGAAGAAGAAAAAAAGAGAGGAGTTCTTACGAATCCTGTTAAAATGAAAGAAATCCAGAAGATGGTGGGTAGTCGTCTAAATGAAGTTCTGGTGTCAGAATTATTCAGTGCGGTTTGTGATGTTTTGGTTTTCTGCCTCTATAGTTGCGTCAAAATCTTGAGAAAGAGAAGAAAAAGAAGCGCAAAAAGGACAAGAAAGAGAAACGAGAAGAAAAAGAGAGACGGAAGGAGAAAAAGCACAGAAAGCACAGAAGTTCAAGCTCTGATGAGGAGGATATGAAGCATAGGTACAAATGAAATGACTTCTGTATTGTATTTGCTTTATAACAGTTTTTTTTACTTCACAAGTCATTCTCTTCAGAAAGACTTTGCAACAATGCATATCTCTGTTGTTCTAACAAGGTCAAAAGAGGAGCGGTCGGATGTCACAGCCTCTAACGGACATCACAAATCAGGCTATGGACTCCAAGTAAGTGATTAATTCACTGGCTGGCTATAACAGACACATTATAGATATTGTGTTTTTCTATTGGTTGTTTATCACTGTTGACCAAACTTATTATAGGTGTGGTTTCATCAAAAATGAAAATCATGTCATTATTGACTCATCCTCGTGTTGTTTTAAACCCACTGACTGACTTTTGTCCATGTAAGAATGTATTCTTTAAATTTGCTAAATTAATCTGTTATTATAATGGGATGTTTCTTACACCATTGAGAAAAAATAGGTATCCATCAACGTTTAATAAGTGTTTAATATTAATAATTTTTATCTTAACATTATAATGAATACATTAATTAATCCTTTTATGCCTAATTTGTTGTTTTCTTATCTGTTTCAGTTACCATCAAACAGATCCCATCACTCTTCAGTATCAAACCACACAGAGCACCGTTCAAGAGACAGGAGCCGGTCTCCACTTTCCCACAAAACAGACAGGGACAATCACTCAAAACCAAGGCCCAAAACCAAAGAGCCCAGTCCTCCGAGACACAAAGAACGCTATCAAAGACCACAGTACACAAATTACAGCAAGTATGACACTTCATGTACTCCTGTGTTGCTATATAATTGTTATATGTTTGTTAAATTGTCAAGCATGTTGTTTTGTTCTAATCCGTATCAAGTGTTGTTTAATTTGAAGACTTTAGTGTCTTTGGGTTGTTGACATTAATACCTTTGTTATTAGCCTGAAATGATGACCATTTTCAGGATCAAGAATTGTTTTTATATCTATCTTCTCAGACGCCTTTCAGCTGAAGAGCTGGAGAAGAAGAGAAGAGAAATGATGGACTTTGCCCGTGAAAGAGAAGTGGAGAGAGAAAATAATGTGCAGAGATACAAACGACAAGAAGAACAGGAGAAGGCCAGAGACAGCTCCAAAAACAGCCATCATGCTGGCTTCATACAGTCAGTATACAGTCAGGCCTACAGCAGAAATTATCACTGTTTTATCAGTAGTTTTATTTGTGGGGAAGTTAGTGTAATTCTTGATCTATAAATATAGTTGGTGGTTTATTATATAGATCATCATTTGAAAGATTTAAAATAATAGTTCCTAATACTATTAATAATTACATAATACTACCTAAAAATTAGCATCATTCATACAATGAAAATGAGGGAGGGACTACCTGGAGGGATGGGGACTAGTCTCAGCAGCAAGTTTACTTTAAAATACTGTGCTAATAATGAGTGACTCATGAAGTTTGTTTCACTAATTAATTTGTACACCTGTCAACAGTGACATGAAGCTAGAGAGCGCTGCTACCTCCTCTCTGGAGGACCGTGTGAAGAGAAATATTCACTCTATTCAAAGGACTTCTGCTGCCCTGGAGAAGAACTTCATGAGAAGATGAGGAGACGGAGGCCGCAGAAGAAACAAGCATAAAATGCATTAAACAGAATGCATACCTAGATACATGTACCAGTTTAGTTTTTTTTGAAGATTCAATATGTATGTTTTAATCAAATCAGATCACTTTAAATACCCAGTGTTGTTAGGATCCACATTAAGGGTTTTGTCCCAGCCATCCTTCCATTAACTAGTTCTGATGTGTATATAATTTTTAAATGTCTGGTATTTTCATGCAAGTTTTTTCCATCATGTTTTGTACAGTGTATTTGATTGCTAATTTGGTACATTTGAAATTGTTGTTAGTGTGAATACCTTGGTTTTACCTTTCAAATGTATAATATTCTTAAGCATTGTCTCTATAATAAAATATAGGGAACAAAAAGTTTGCTTGCCCTTTATGCATTTAATCATTTTAAACCAGGTGCTTGTTTTACCACTACGCTAGCCTAAGCTTTATTAGGCTAATAGTTTTTATTGCCTTGGCAAAGTCTTGTTTACCTTGACACTGAATTGTTTAAAAATCCAAAACAAGCCCTAGAACCATACAGAATAATCCAGCCCATCATTTTAATGCTGTATTTTATTGCAAGCAGTCAATGCTTTAAAACAAGATAATAGATAATACTGAGATTGAACAACACTGATCACAGAATATTGCTATTATTTACTTCATTCAGACAAAGATATTTGTGATATGACCGGCATGTCGACTGTGGTGGAGGCCTCTGGTTTAAATTGTCGGCAGCCCTCGGTTAGCATGCTGTTCTGGATTTCCAAAAATAATTCTTGCAGCCTGGCTTTCGCTCTTTGTCTCCGCTGTCTCTTCTCATTAGGTCTAGTCCAGTCTGTAATAACCCCAGAGATGGACTGTCAGACTGAATGGCTGCTGGGTCAGAGCCACTGAGCATCCACTGGATCTCTGGAAGAGTGTATCTCTCTGGTATCTGTATATGAAAACAGTTCATGAGATTAGAAGAACAAGGGGTAGAAATTGTCTAAAATAAAGACTTAGTTACTCCTACAGGACAGTATGTGCTTCAAAAATGGTGTCATGTTAAACAACAGGACTTGGCTAAACTATTGCATTATTCATTTTGAATGTTTTGAGTATCTTACCTCTTCATTAACAGCTGTGCCATGAGATTCCTCTAGTGCAGGGTTCAAGACCATATGAGACCGGCCGCAAGATATGATGCCCGCTGTCATGGCCAGACAAAGCATGGAGAGAGTCAGGTGAAGTTGGGAGGAGGTCATCGCTGCTGTCTTGGAGGACGTGACTTATTCAAGCTTGGTTCAAGCCTAACTGATGCACAGTGCTACCTTAGTGTCTTGTTGAGTATCTGGTCTGTAATTTATAGCAGTGCCTCCTCTTGCATAGAGGTAAAATTAGTAAAGCACAAAAAAATTTACAATTTAAATTTTAGCTGATAATTAATCTGAACTGGTCCAAACTAGTATGTGCTGCTCATGTGCTGCTCACTGAAGGTGCAACATCAGTCACAATTCCATCTCTTTCCATTTTTAGGGTCTTAGTTTCCTGGAGAAGTTAATTTGTTCTTTCCTGATGTTTAAGCAAACAGTGCGTTAACATGAAGCGGGACCCCCAATAAACTGCTAATTACCCCCATTAAATTGATCTGTTGCTGGAATGACCTGTCTGCCAAATCTTCTAGATCATAAATTCTTGGTGGCCACCATTAACAAATGGATGTTACCAGGAAACGTCAATGAACATTTTATTTTTAACTACATCTGTTTGTGTGTCCTGTGGATCTGTGAAATATTTAGTAGAAATGTATTGTTATTTTGATGTACATTGCATGGTATTATTGTAAATTCCTTATGTATATTATTATTCTCCCATTTATCATGGCAGCATTTTTATTTTGTTATTTATAAACCTATTACAGTCTTGCTATCATTAATTAGAATATTCTGTTATCATTTTCCTTTCCTGTGCTTTCTTTTCATATGTAAAGCTGCTTCGCAACAATGCAACACTGTAAAAAATGCTATATAAATAAATTTGACATTAATTTTTATCTAATGACCATTTTCCTAGCATTTAACAGTTTAGCTTCTTGATTACATCTTATATTTATGACTATGGTCCACATATGAAATAAGAATGATTTGATTTTTATAGATATTGATTTTCATCAATGTTGGCCCCTAAGGATGAAAATAAAGAATGCAAAAAGTAAATACATTTATGGTGCACTAGAACCATTGTGACGATTGTGAAATCTGTGTGTCCCATTGGCCTGCTCTAACTGTGTCCACATATGTTTAGTTAGCACTGATTATTATATATACCCCTGTGTTTTTAATTTGGTGTGGTTTGGTGAAGAATGTTCTTGTTACCGCCTTAGTTACATTTCCATAGTGACATTGTTTTTTCTGCAGGTTTGATGAGTTTACTATTACTATATACGTTTTCTAAAAATGTGGAGGAAACAATATTAATAAAGAATAAATAAGAGACCCCAAAAATTAACCCTTTTCTTTTGACTGCTAGTTTAAAAGTCACAAGACTTTCTAATGAGGCAGAGTTACCTGTAAACATTTAGTTTCCTTAAAAATGCTGGGATTTTAGAAGACTACTGGGTAAATTCTTTTAATGGAGTAATGTATATAGCATTCAGCTTTCTGACCACAAATAGGATACAACTATATATTTTAAAGGATTTGAGAATGGCAACACTATAAAGACATTTAAAGTAAAATAATCATGAATGAATTCTGTAAACACAGGAAGTCAGTAAATTTCATTGTTGGATTAATAACCTTCCTGTAACAGAATGCAGACTCACACACAAGATGTTAGTTTAACCAACAGGCGCATTTACTGCATTGAGTTGGATAATGTAAACAGGTAAGTATGATGAGAGATAATGTCCAGAGATATATAACAGATATTAGAATGATGATACAAACAATGGAGTCCAGGAGCTGGCGATGACGATGGCGTTGGAGATACAGGTGAGGCACACACTGGAGAACACGAAGGAGATCAGGGAGACACAAATGAACTGGAGCAGGTAATCGATAGAGCATGGAGAGGAGTCTGTTTACATTCAGCGCTTACAGTCACCTGAGTACTGATCATCTGCACCTGATTCCAATCAAGGACACTTCATAAGCACACACACTCCACTCACCCATTGTCTGATCTTAACCACGGAAACGGACTCATCTTCATGCTCTACTGCTTACCTGCTCCAGTTCGTGTTTGTCTCCAAGATCTCCTTCGTGTTCTCCAGTGTTGTGTGTGTGACTTACCTCCATCTCCAGTCTCCATCGTCATCGTCAGCTCCTGTATTTCCATCGTCAGTATCCTCAT
>JAZGTJ010000598.1:56957-93991 GCA_036877575.1 Botia almorhae | reverse complement strand
CCAGGTACGGCGTGTCCGGACAGCAGGCGTAATACACCCAGTGCTTCCAGCTCTTGTAGTCCTTCATCACCCATTCTCCACTCTCCATGAAGTTACTGAGATCTGGCCTGTCATTGTCCTACAGACACAAATAAAAAAAACTGAATTGATAAAGAAAACTAATATTGTTTCAAATATTATACATGTTGCTTAGGCAGGCGGTGATTGATGATTGCATTTGGCAGACGCTTTTATCCAAAGCGACTTACATTGCATTATACTATACATTGTTTCTGAGTACGTACAATCCCTGGGTTCGAACCCATGACCTTGACGTTGTTAACGCCATGCTCTAACCACTGAGCTACAGGAAAGCTTGATTGATGTGAGGTGTTGTCATGGTTACCGGGTTGATGATGACAAGATTGCCATCATAGGTCCATGTTCCAACTTTCATGCTGCAGTTCTGCAGGTCGAAAGGGAAGTGAAGGACCACGATCTCACAGTAGCTCTTGAAGATGGCCGGAGGAGTCCATGTTATCATACCCGTGTGCTCCAACAAGACCTTCGTCTCATGGACGATGGCAAAGTCTCCATCAGCACTGTGCATATGTAAACATGTACATATTAATATTATACCAGACTGAGGTATATTTACATTCTAATTCCCGAACAAACATTCAGACACACACTTGTTGTAAAGAACTAAATCAGGTTTCCAGATGTCCGTGGAGGGAATTCTGATCTTTCTGATGCCACCATAGTCATCAGGATTCCACTGCAGATTCACATCCTTCCATTGCTAAAAATAAAGAACAGAAAAAGAAGAAGAACGAAAGAGACGACAAGAGACAGACATCTATAGATG
This sequence comes from Botia almorhae, assembly GCA_036877575.1. Taxonomy (NCBI): domain Eukaryota; kingdom Metazoa; phylum Chordata; class Actinopteri; order Cypriniformes; family Botiidae; genus Botia; species Botia almorhae. The sequence goes on along the minus strand of JAZGTJ010000598.1, from coordinate 93,144 downwards.
ATTCCAGACTGTTTCCAGCAGTTTCATATTTATCTCGATCAGTCATTCACAATTCCAGTCCTGGGAAGTCACAGCACTGCACATTTTCTATGTCTCGCTTATCTGACTGATGCAGTTTATCAAGCTCATATGCTGATGTTTTGAATCAGGTGTGATCAAAACTGTGCGGTGCTGTGGGGCTCCAGAACCACTGATCTGGATTGCTTGCCCACACTTAACATCCTGATCAAGGGTTCATACTGTTCCATTATGGGCATTTACTCTGAAATCTGTCCTGATAGCAGCACACAAGAAGAGAAACAGCAGCTGAAAACCACACCTGCCTCAGCCGAACATTGCTGGTGACAATCTGATTGACTTCATCCTGTTAATAAAAATGGAAAGAGAAGATATTGGAAGAAGGAAACAGGGTAGGATAGCAGGTGTGTTTATGTATTAGCAATGTAAACACTTCCAGACATACTACTAAACAACAATGCAACCAAATGTTGGGGGGGTCTAAATATAAAAAACGTATAAAATATAAAGAAGTATTTGGTATTAAAAAATATATTGATTGACCAATAATCAGAATATTGGTTTCTCTCAATGGTAGTCACAGACAGAGAGAGAGAGAATTTACCACACTGATAAGCTGAATGAGTTGTAGTCCCACAGTAACCACTACTGGATCCTTAAAATGGCTGACAGGACGAACCACCTTGTTATATCCAGTAAAAAGAGTCTTTACTAATCTGGTCTCATCTTCCGAGCACAGTCCTGGTCCTGCAACACACACACACACACACACAGAGGCTGCTTAGCGGCTATGTGAGAATGTGTTTTCAATCCACTTGTTACTCACACACATATACACACACCAAACTGACACACACACAGGATTAAAGCTGATGGAGACAAACAACTGCATATGACACTTGTGTACACACACACACACACACACACACACACACACACAAGAACATACATAGACTGAAGTTAGACATACATAGACTGTAAATGCCCAATTCTAACTAAAACAATACAAATATTGTTAATCGATGAAGTTTTAAATTTGTGCATGTTAATTATTGCTTTATTCAAGTCACATGGTCATTGAGAGAATAATAGAAAGGGTATTTGTTAATTTCTATTCAGTTTGATTTAGTGTTGGCCCAGGCTTTTTTCTTATATCATAGAAGAGTGCACAGCACCATTCAAACAAAGCTTATGAGACAAAAGAACCAATCATTTTGATTTCTGTTAAATTGACCATTATTCCAGGAATGTGAATATTGCCAGTTTAGTGTCATGAACCTCGTTTTAGATACAGACAGATAGATATCAAACGAGGTGCTACTTCCTGTTTAAAGTTTGGCCACCACCGGGGTCCAGCTGACAGACTATAGTATCACTTCACCCTGCGGAACACAGCTTTGACGTCAGCCACAGCTGAGAGGTCAGGTAGAAACAAAACACTGAAAATCTCCAGTGAAATCTCCAGCTGTGATGTAAACATCTCTCTAGAAATGAGGAAGTTATAGTCCACTGACCAATGCGCCTGTATCAACCACAAACCACTTGAAACCGTCAGGCCGCGCACTTGCCCCTGTCAATCAACCAAGACGCATAGTGCGCATACCACATAAAGTAGCCGACAGAACCTTTAAAAGCGTTTAAAAACTTTTTAACTAGCAGAAATGAATAGCTTATCTAGGCAACTTTTCTTCTAGAAATGATCTTAGCTCTACTAAAAGGTCTGTGTGGAACAAATACGATTATTCGTGCTGAAGTAGTCTCAAATGTTATGCACCCCGTCCCGCACCATATAGCAAATAACTAGTAAATTTTATGAACATATAAAATATAAGGTTAATTTAAGATAACGGGTTGTTATCTATTTGACAAGTGGTAAAAATGGTTACTCACCAAACAGAGAAAGAGCAATTATTGGAATAATCAGTATAAAGTTATTCATCTTTTGGTTAAGAGCGTGAGAAATCCGTGTTGTCGCCAGCGATTGATCCGCAAGTGTAAGCACAGCTAAAGTGATATGTGCGTCCCAGCTGAAGCTGGAATCGTGTGTGTGTGTGTGTGTGTGTTAGCAGCTACACTATGGGGCACGAGCTGGCAGCTGTCAAGAGTCATAGCTGGATAAAACCTTTGCAACACATGCAGCGTTATATATTTAAAGCAGAACGATTTAAGGTTGCAGTAGCACATATATGCAAGATGCCTTAAATGTGTTTATTTGATTGACTGAACTTGTGTATCCCTAACAGCGCCTGCTCTATACCTAATAAGCGATATAAGAGGTTGCATAGGGCCCTTGTGGCCACTAGGGGGCCCCATGCCATGTGTTTAGATAACGTTTGCTTGTTTGTCACGTCTGCTGTCAATTGAGTTAACGTAAATTGTACAATTGTAATTGTATTGGATAATTCAGCGTTTTGCTAGCACAGCGATCACAAGACGCTGCGTCAACAACAGTGTCACTATCAGTTTTTAAATGCTTTTTGATTCTGGACAGTCAGTCGTACAGTAGCTACAGTTATTTTTAGTAATAATAATAATACAACTGTTTATTGTCATTTCATGTTAACTGAGGTCTATTAAACACTTGAGTAGCCTCCCTCAGAATGAACAACAGCCCCCAATCGTGCAGTTTAATTTCAATAAATAAATCAGGAAAAAACTGGTTCATTCTCATCACTTCATGATAATATATAAAGCAAATAAATATTGATATGCCTACTTGTTCACGTCTTGTCGTTTTATTACTACAATAGAAAAATATGACTAATAAATCAATATTAACACTCTAATTTAAACTTTAAAATGCATTTAACCAGAAATGAGTTGATATTCTGGTAGAATGTAGGATTTTAAATTTGACCATATGGTCTATGTTAATTTTGATCCCAACACACAAGTCAACACATCTTCAATGGTGCAGGATCCAAACACAAAAATAACAATAAAAATGTAAATAGTGAAATACATGTATTTATTCTGTAACTGGCTACATTTTTACAATACATGTTTTTACTGTATCAGCCTTCAACAAAAACTTGGAAAATGTACAATTTTAATGACACCAACACAACTTTTGGTAGCCAGTGTAAAACGCGTGTCGTCACAGCTGTGGGGGGACATGGACGGAGCTGTATTTACATGGCAAACAGAATGAGGAAAGCGACCATCAAACAGAAGAGACCCATAGCCTCAGACAGGGCAAACCCTAAGATGGCATATGAGAACAGCTGCTGCTTCAGAGATGGGTTCCTGTGGGAGAAAAAGAGATTACTTATTACTGCCATGGATCAATAGAAGTTAAACTTGAAATCAACATTTAGAACAAAAATACAACAGAATGTTTACTATCCAAAAGCATGTTCAGGGTGAACCATCTGTTGTTACATTTAAGGGGACCAGTCTACCTGGCATATCCGATAATGAGGCTGCCGAACACAGTTCCGATTCCAGCTCCGGAACCCGCCACTCCTACGGTGGCAGCACCAGCGCCGATGAACTTGGCAGCTGTATCGATGTCACGGCTTATTGCGCTGGTCTGGAAACCCCGCACTGCAACCTGGGAAAGGGCAGTCTGTGGCAGGAAGGCGGGGCTGGCCTGTGAAAAGGATGAAGCAGAGGCAAAATTCACTCCAAAATGCACAACTACACCCACCATCATTTAGAGAAAGTGGCTTTGTAGATCAATTTAAAAATAAGTGTAAATATTCTATGCAATATTACGTGTGTGTGTGTGTGTGTGTGTGTAAGGCCCTAACATGTAAAGACATCAATTGGATCTGAGACGAAAAAAACTGGCACATAATCGATAAAAGTTTGTTAAAACATTAATTTAAAAAGCAGTAATCACCTTAAACCTGATACACAAGAGTCTAGAAACAAACGCAGGTTTGTATATACAAGCCCTGGACTCACCTCTGCAGAACTGACATCTGGCCTGGAGAGCACAGAGGCAGAGAGTGGTCTGTACAGAGCCCTTGAGCCAGAGCGGACCTGAGAGAAGACATGCCAAAAAATGACAGATCAGCATCTGATCCATCCGTCATAACTTACTGCGACTGAACTCGGTACTCATAATAAACGCCACACTGACACACAAGGTTCAATTTGAATGAAGTGGGCGGAACCACGTCCAAAGTGTAAAATATCAACGTTAATTAGTTATACCTCAGACTGGACGATTATTTCTAAAACGTCATTATTCATTCTGATATTGTCGGGTTTGGGTAACATAAAGCTTCAGTCGCTACTTCCATACGAAATGACGTCAACAAACCAGGGCATGGCCAATGCGGCCTTGATTAATAAACCGACAGAACTAACTTTTTTCTTAACCTTCACTGATACATTTAATAAGAGTTTTGTTTATGTTAAACATCTCTGTCGGACATTAAACATAGCGATTTGCTGTCAGCTTTTTCCAATGACCTTGACTGCACTGGAACAGCCGATCAGACGATAGCATTAGCAACCCGACAGCTATCAGTAATCCAATGACATTTTATACATTGTTTAAACATGAAATGTGCAGCACTAATATTTGGTTATGATGCAGAAAATCGCGCTGGCGCAATGCACTCACATCAAGTTAAGTGCGCCAGGCCTCTCGCACCCGCATTATAAGGAAGCAGAGCACTTCAGCCGCACGTTTACATTAAATTTAATCCGTAAAACCCGCATGAACGTACTCACCAATGCGGGTGTGGACACGAACTTCGCACAGGCGTACATGTTTGATTGAGGTCGCTGAGTGTGGTGAGGAATAAACCCGCGTCTGTCTCTATAAGAAAAAGCCGACCGTGTAAGGTCAATGCAATATCAGGCCGTTCAGAACGCAGTCTGGCGCTAAAAATCTCCTCCTAAAATTGTAATAATGTTAGCAGAATATGAAGTAACTTAAATTATTTCACTAAATAAATCTTAAGAGTAATGATGGTAGAAGATTGTGAAAGTTTAGCTTCACCGGTTCCCGCTTAGCTCTCCTTCACTTACCCGGCTGCAGAGGTCGAACCGCTGAGGAGCTAGCGCGCATGCGCGACCCTCTATTTAATGAAGGACCCGGATGCGAGTCTGACGCGTTAAAGGTCATTCAACAGTGCTTTATTTAAAATCAACACAAAGGGCAAATATAAGTTCTTCATGCCCTTGTAAACTTTTGACAGATATGAAGCGATGTAATAATGTTAAAGCCGAAAGATTTGTTCAAGCCTTTGACCAATACAGCAACAATTTATGCAGTAACGCCTGAAAACAATAATTTGTGTTTTACCTAATTATAACCTCAATGTATATGCTAAATAAATAAAGTACTTTTGTAACTTGTTTGACATGATGTTAACCTGTTTCAATAATAAACTAATAAACAGACCAGCAATATACATTTAAAGACAAATGCAGACCTGCAGGTTTATACAAGGTGCACACATAACTACAACATAAAATAGTAATTGTTCTGAAAGTTGCAACTTAAAAGAAATGTACTGTATATAAAACATGTCTGATATCAGGAGAGAATTTCAAAAGATTCCTACAGTCATGTATTTGGCATGTTGGAAAGCTTTGTTTTATTAAAAATTACTGCTAAGAGTTACCAGAAATAAATCAGTGTACTTCACTTGATAAAACATACTGCATTAATCATGTTAATTTAAACCAGACTAAAGATTTGAAAGTCTTTGTGCGATTGAATTGTTAAAACAATTTGATTTCGGTTTGCTTTTTGCATTACATGTAAAGAAATATGATTTTGAAATGTAAAACTTGTGTGACTTGTGTGTGCATGTATTGCATTGTACATGCACACACAAGTCTGTAGATGTGACAGACATGCGCACAACCAACTAGGAACGAATTCAATAATTTAAATTTCCAAGCACATTAAATGTGTGTTGCTGCTGAGCTGGCACAGTTTATTCACCAGAAAACATGAAAATCAAATAACTTGCAGAGAGAACAAAAAGTCAGACTTTACATTCATGAATAAATGTCAGTGTTATGTCTGGCATTAATTGACCTGAAACAAACTTCTATCAATGCAGAAAACATCCAAAGCATGAGAAACATCTACTTTTTTATCCTGTAAAAAGATCAGGAGCACAAAACTGTCCCAGCCCTGTTCTCAACACACACACACACAATCAAAAAACAAAAAATTCAAATCAAATAAATATCTAAGAGTCAAAATAACAGGACAACACTTTTGGCAAAGAGTGTATTTTTGTTCAGACTGCACTGTCATTAAGTGACTGTAAACAAACTAGAGAGAACTAAACTTTTGAATCGATCTTGTTAAATGCTGTTGTTCTTATTTACTATATGTAATTGAATGCTAACACTTGACACTGTAAAATGACACTAACTTTAAACATTCTAATGTTTCAGCAACTGCAGACTGTTTCGTGCGAATCGCCCTCATAAACAGACTATGCAAATAAATCTTCCTGGGAGAGATACTGTGGGCTGCACCACTCTATAAGTATTACGTAATGTAAAAGAATACATTTAGCTCACTGTATATCATAGCTGTGTTGCATTTACAGTATACATAAATAAATTAGTAGTAAAATTCTCACAAGCCAACAGAACACGTTGAACAGAGAAATCTTTTTCTGTAAATTCATAAACAAAAAAACCAAAAGCTTAATTGAAAGAACACTGATCCTAACATGTTTAAGCTGCATTCACACAGAATTTAGTCTGACTCCTCTTTCTGTTGCTCTCTCTAAACTGCAGCTGCTTCCTGTTCCAGCTCAGCATCTGAAGGGGAGGGACTACGTGGGGGGCGTGACACCTCTGTGTCTGGCTCATGTGTGACAGGAGCATCTTCAGTGGCAGGGTCTTGAGGTTCAGCAGATGAAGTCTTTTCTATGTCATCTGTAAATAAAATCACAAAGTAAAACACTTGTGGGAGCAATGAGGGCATTCATTGGATTAGCACGCTGTAATATTACATACATACATACAGAAATCATGCCTGCTGTTGACCAACAAACCTCAGCTGGTGAAGTTAGTTGACCAGCATGGTCTCACCATTCAATCGGCTGAAAGTCTTAAAAATTAAGAAGCCCTGCTAATTATAAAGCCTGGTTTATAATTAGCGACCTGCTGTAAGGACCAGCATTAAAACACATGTATGGGGATGAAGCATTACTGGTCTTCACAACAGACTGATAATGACCTTAATCATGCTGCTAAAAGCAACTGTACTGCTGTGTGTGTGTGTGTGTGTGTGTGTGTGTGTGTGTGTGTGTGTGAGTGAAAGAATGTGTTATTACATGTATGTGTATTGATATATGATGTATTGCTCAATCAGTAATATAAAACCTTTAAAGTAATCACAAAATTCTAGCACTCATAAACTGAGTGAAAACTGAACTGTAAATATAAATATATATAATATAATAACACTCTATAAATACTCATACTCTCTAGGATTTCAACACACACTACCGTCAAAAGTTTAGAGTCACCAGTTCTTTACTGATATTTCATTACACATTTTAGAATAATAGTAAAAAACTCTTTAGTAAACAATAGTGAATGACACAAACCTAAATTGTGCTGTGACTGAAAACATCTAAAATAAGACTTTATATAAAGACCTCCTACTTCATTGGGTCTAACTCAACTTTAAAAACATTTCCAAAAAATAAAACTTTAGTAAATAACTTTTTGTAAATTATGTTGTCACAATTATATTTTTGTCTGCAAAACTAATTTAAACATTTAAGCATACCTTTTCAAATCAAAAAGTTTTTATATTATCATGAAAAACACAAAGTGACATCAGTCAAGTGACCCAAACTTTTAACTGGAAGTGTAATATCAGATCAGTGGAATTATTCAGCAATTTACACATTCAGTACATTGCAAGTATCTTACTGAGACTCATACATCTGGTAACAAATGATTATGTCTTGCTATGGTTTTCAGCAGATAATTGCATTGCACTACAAAAGCTTTTTTTGATTATTTCTATTTGTATATAGATGCAAAAATGTAGGATATATTCTCTAGAACAGATACAAACAGACAAAATTGAGTTAAAATCATTAGAAGATGCTTAAAGACATTAGAAGACCTTCCATACTGATTATAAGCTGTATAGCAACACACAAACACACGCATACAAACATACTTTCTGGCTTTGTACTGGTGTTTACCAAGTCATCTTGTGTTCTGAAGTTTTGTATAAAGGAGAGGTCTGTAAATATGATTATGTTACCCGCAGTAATTGACAAAGCAGAGAACCGAAGCGTCATGCAGTGTGTATGTTAGAGTCAAGTGTGTGTGTGTGTGTGTGTGTGTGTGTGTGTGTGTACATGGAGGTTCTGGGACCTGAGTGAGAACTGCTGAAACTATGAACTTTACTCCAGGGGGTGCCAGAGTGTGAAACACGAGTGGAGCGGGCCACCACTACAAAAACACAAATATCATAAAATAGCAATACATACATTCTACAGGTTGTGAAACAAGAAACAAGCAAACACAAAGAAATAATGATTTGTGTTTTGTATGACTGTTTTCCTTTTCCAAAACTCGTATGTTTGGACTTTTTCTTGCCAGCTAGAGTTTAAAGAGTTTAAAGTGATGACAGATGGCAGGACAGGATGAAACGGTGAGTTTATGAGGTCTTGACTATGATGTCACTAGCTGTCACTACACGGGGAATGAAATACCTTCAGGAGCGTCGCTGTCCTCTGGCGTCTCTGTGGCCGCAGAAGACTGCGTTTCAGGAGATTCAGAGCGAAGTCTGCGCTCGAAACTGAATTCTGGGAGTCTGGGTGCCTGGGGGCGTGTCTTTCTTGCAGGGTTCATGAAGTAACAGTAAGCACAACGGAAAGCTGAAAACAGATGATGTCACACTTCAAAATAAGAGTATCCTCAGGCAAGGAAACATTCTGCTCTCATTTTGAGTAACCTCAGGTAAACAAGACTTCAGTACTGTGTTCTGATTGGCTTACCTACATATTCAAATTCCTCCTTCAAGGCCATACCATTGTGAGAAAAACACTGCTGGCAAATCAAAGCGTATCTGAGCATGAGAGAACATGATTGGAAGATGAAAATGGGAGGGGCAAGAAACATGCCATTTTATTCCTGATATGATTCTAGCCAATACTAACACTCACAGAACACTGTTGGTCTAATGTTATGCCAGTGTTTTACCTGTTCTGAGGTCCATCGCCTACCAAATACTCAATGATTCGGTCCACAGAGCTGCGCTCTCGAGGGAGGATGGGCCGAGCAAGAGGAGGACCAGGGGGGCGCATACCTGAGATGTGACATTAACATTACAATTCATCATTAACTCACAATTCAGAAACGTTACGTTTCAAATCCAAATAAAGCGAATGCATCAAAATCATCGGGGAGCGCTTTACTCTGCATCTATGTCCATGAACACAATGGATTTTGACTTGGTAGTGCCCAGTTTTTAATGTATATACACATTTATACATATTCCCATAATGTAGAAGAATATCACTGAAGTAAAGCAGTATCCCTAAAACATCTTTAATTGCGGTACGTGTGCATTTCAAACCTGGTCCAGGTCCTGGAGAATATGGATTTAAGCTCTGTCTCATCATTTGTGGTGTATCGGCAGGACTGGCCTGAGCTCCTGCAGGGCTCGTCATAGACCCAGCTCCCCCTTTGTCTGGAGGTCCCCCTGGGGCAGTACGAAGGGGCGTGGCTCCTGGAGTCATAGGCACTGGCCCTGGAGTAGCCATGGCAACATGGCGCTGTCGTAGATCTGGACATAATTAAAGTGTTGCACACATTATAAAGATAAACACAGTTTAACACAACTGCAATCAAAAAGTAAAAGCAGAACAAACCTTGTCCTGGTCGAGGGGTCATATGGGGTCTGACTGGAGTGGCTTCTGCTTCCTGTTAAAGTTTTTATCTACCATAACTCGTGGTAACCATAACCATAACTCATACGCCTTCTATTACACAGTATTGTACTCACTGCTTTCTTTTTGGACTCTGGGTCGAATCGCTCCAATATGAGTTTTGCATTTTTGTAGGTCTCTGTTTCCATCACCTCTTCAAGCTGACAAAAACACATTTCATTGAGGCAATTTATATAAAAAACAGATAAAACTATTAATTTGAATATAATTTAAGCTTCCGCTACCCCAAGTACAAGTCTAAGTGGTACTGATGTATTATTTTAGCTTCAAACTACTGTGTTTCAGTTTGTGTTCACACTTACTATTTTCCGTTTCCGTGTTTTAAAATCCTCTAATTTCTCATCTGAAAGAGAGAAAACATAAAACACAAGAATTCACCAAATCAACCTTTCAAAAGACCAATCAAGAATGTCCATCAAATTCAGGTCATCAAAATCTTCTGTGCTGAAGCTCATTTATGACGAACTCCAGAGCAATGTAAGCTGGGGTTGACAAAGAAGAAAGTACAACAGTGAGGGCTTACTGTTTTTTTCTGTGCGTTTAGAGAAAAGGAAGACGAGCAACTTTCGTACCAACAACACTCTATGAACAGAGAAAAAACAGAGAAGGTAAACGATTACAGAAACATTCTGAACTTTACATCACAATTACATCAGCTGCATTAACAATGTACAGTAATACAAAGAGCATGCTCGCAATAAACTGTAAAACAATCATTTAACAAACAATCAATCATCATCTTGGAATGATGCTCACAGTGCTGGAAAGAACAGTAAAGGCAGGGCGGTGATGATTCGGGCGCTCCACTGCTCAGGGAAGTACAGGTAATACACACACAAGCAGGTGAGCAGGTACAGAGCAGATGAGTAGAAGAGAAGTCGGCCCACCCATAACTTCAGCAATCGCTGGTTCTTAGCACGAAACTCCTCGAGGTCCTTTATATCCTGCAGAGTGAAGTCATAATGAAATACTGTACTGTCATATGCATTGTCAGATGTTTAGTTATAATAATGAATTAAGATTTACTGTAAAAATTCTTTGTCATGTACCCTAAAAATATACCTGATATGGTAAAATATAATTTAACTAAAAGGACCTCTTCCAGATCATAGTATATAGCACTATATAGGATATTATGTATATTATATATACACATGTATTATATAACATTATATATTATATAATAGACTACGTGGTCAGATTGTAGGTCAGATTGTATGTATATACTACTGTACATATTTTGTATAATTTTAAATTGAAATGTTCGCTTAAACTATGCCATGTACCGACAGTCGTGTTTGTTTTCTTTCAGTGTGACATTTAAAGACCTTTGCAGATCATAAATCTGTGAGCCACTGACTCCTGCTAATGCACAACACATAAATACTGAACCCTGAACAGAAACTCTCTTGGTTAAAGATCAGAAGTGCTGGGTGCAATTAAATACTAAAGCCCTCTGGGACAGCAAAGTGTATCCCTGAGACTCACTCTAAACCAAAGCAGTGACCACTGCTGCACAGTTAAGGTCAACCGCAGCAACCCAGTGAACAGATGGTCCTGTCAATACCATCTCCAGACAGACCGAGGCTTTGGGAGGTGAGCCAGCGGTAAAGCAACGACAGTCTCAGAGAGGAGGGGGGAATACAGCCCTGACTGAGGTTCAGATGATTATATTCAGCTCTGTGATTTGTGATATGGTCACAATGTCTGGAAAGGGCTGAAGAACTGTGAAGAACTCACCTTATCCAGCGCCTCCAGAAGCTCCACAGTGGAAGGCTTTGACTGTTGGGATATAGTTATTTCATTATTTGCTGAGATAATAGAGATAGACGTGCAGGAACAACATTAAGAATTGAGAAATTACGAGCAATTATCACCTTCCACCGTGAAATTATGGCTCCCATCGTCAGTAATGCAAATCCAGACCCTGAATCAGGAAAAACACCTAATAAACGCACGCACACATAACGCATCTGTCTGGCATCACGTGTATATTAATGTTAAGACAATAGTCACTTAGAATAGGGGTTAGTATCAGTTTGGGCTAGAAAACAAACCCCACGTGAATATCCAGAAACATTCAAGCGACCTAACAAATCTGGCTGAGAAACAAGATAACATTGCAACTCTATTATTGCAGGTGGCTATAAGCGTACTGTCCCACACAACACCTGCCTTTGCTGCTGCGTTCTCCACAGTCAAAAAACTGTCCGAGATGAAACGCACTTGCCTGAATACAGTAGGATTTCACCTGTGCGGTGTTAACACACGTTCATTGCATAGCCGTACTGAATTACACTATTTAGGTTTAAAAATAATCTGCACAAGATCACTCGTTGACTTGCCTTAAAAGGAGGCTGAACGTGTGACGTTGACGTAACCGCAGTTTTTCGGAAGTTTATTTCAAGCTTCAAAATAAAAGCCCCATGCTGCATTTTTAAAAGTCCGAAATATTTAATCTGATAACAATTTCATTTAATTCCGCAGTAAAGCCGCATTGACTTTATGGATCCACCCTGGAATGTTAATGAGTTTCTACTCTAATGGGACTAGGGGAGGGCATGTATAGTTCTATCTTATATGAATTTATACTATCTATACTATTTATACTATCGCTTTGGGTAAAGGCGTCTGCTAAAAAATAAATGTAATTTAAGTTTTATAATCGTGTAGGCTACGAAATATTTTTAACGAAATCAATTACAGATACATTTCAAGTAATCAAACAATGGAGGAAAAACGAAAGCGATGAAATTAAATATGTCAAATTTAAAATTTTGTTTGGCTGTGAAAGCTAATTTTATATAGAGTTTAACTATAAATAGACAAATGTAAAACGCAATATTTTCGTAGATGAGCATGCACAAAAGAGATTTAAACCAATTTTAACTCAAAAGAAATAGGCCCATGGCAACACACTGCCTTGTGATTAGACACGAACAAGTCATTTAATTCCATTTGTGATATGTGTTTCTGTTTCCTTTATTTCGCTTCTTTTTAAAGATACGGTTAGCTGGCAACGCCAGTGTTGTGTAGAAAATCTGCGGTTTCTAAGCTTTTCCCAGCTCAATAGTTGATTTACAGCTAAGGTTGTAAAACGGTTTTACGAGCCTCGCGCGCCAGTCATTGGGTATCACAGATGAGACGCGGTGCGGGTTCGAGGTGATATTGGCCCCTCTCTTTCCTTCCCACGCGCTCTGTTGCGTTGAGAAGCTGAGAATGAGGACCGTCTGTCTGGATTTCTGTGTGTGTATTAACAATTGTGCATTCATTTTTTTGTTTGTAAAAATGTTTTGTTCATTTTAATATTTGAAAATAGACTATATAAAATTGCTCGTTCCTTTCATCAAGTGGTAAGTGCAGCCATAACAGTGAGATTAATTTTTTGAGATGAATATTAATATGACTTTTGCTGATGCTTTTCTAAATGACTAATTTTCTTTTAGTAATACGAAATTGTAAAATTTAACGAAATAAGTTTTATAATAGTTCGTTGTTAACCATATTTTATTGTCCGAATGCAGGTGACGGTATATACTGTTAAATTAGAGAAAAATACAAAATGTGAAATTTTTGAACAAACGTTGATAATCACATAAGTGTTCCATACACTTGAATTCTATGAGAAAACCTGAATTTATTATTTGGGTTGCTTTGTTAACGAATCATTGAAAGCGAGGGTTCCGTTAATTTACTGCCTTACTGCATTGCGGCGAGGGGGAGAAACAGAGGAGAGTGAGAAAAAAAGAGAATGAGTCAGAGACCAAAAAGAAATTTGATTTTCTTTCTAAGTTAGCAGATTTTTTAAAATAATTATAATAAATTATCATATTATAATACAATTGGTAACATTAAATTGACGGTGAGAAAAAAACTATTTTAGATAGAAATACGATTATTAAACTAGACTGTTTTAGAAAATAAAAAAGACAAATTATTCTACAGCTTTTTTTCAATTCCTCACGTTTCAGATTTTAATTTTTGCATGATTTAATGTGGTCGAAACGATTTAATCAACTCTGGGTTAAATTTATGATTTATGGAATTTTTACTTGATTTTCTGAAAAATAATTGTATTTTGTATTTTGCAGGATAATTTTCGATTTTCGAGGGCTGCAAAACGGCATTGGGCAGCGCCTAAATTTTGTCTTGTGAGAAGTTTGTGCCTTTATAGATATTCAATTACTGAGAAGCTAAATATTCATCTTCAAGCTTTGTCCCGTCGTCTATATATACCCTGTAGAACCGAATGTGTGTTTAGCCACCACATTCACAGATTCGGTTTTAGGGGAGTATGTGGACGATGCAAAAACATCTGCTTTAAAGAAAACATAAAACAAGCTGCTGAAATGGATGACCTGTTTCCTTATTGTCCTCTTCTGTTTTAGCTATGAAATACCATAAAAGAATATTAAAATTAATTCAGAATAGTTTTTATTTTCAATATAAAAGCAAATCACGCATTATTTTATTTTTCGCCCAATTATCCAGAGACTTAAATAACAGCTAGCCTACATCTCTGCTATGTCACGATGTGTTTAAATCAAATAACATATTAAATAATTAGAATATTGCTTTAGGTTTTAATGTCTGTACTGGTGGATTTATTTCTTGAAACAGAGAGATGATAGAACTGATGCGTCGACTGCTGCTGGAACGCTGATAAAATTGTACGACACCAAATGTCTTATCTGTTCCATTTAACAATCAGCTGAACAGTTATTGAAAGATATTTATGAGATTTGTGTATTGACCTCTATCTTTATTATAATAAAAGGGAGTACAAATGTGTCCTTTTATTTTTTATATACACAATAGCATACTACAGATACTAATGCAGTTTTATTTTAATGACTCTATTAAAATATTGTTATCATATTTTATATTATAGCAATTTAATAGACAATTAAACCATTGTTAAGTGATGTTATGAGAATAATATTAAATATTGACATTTAAAAAAAAAGCACGCATTTAACTTAACACAGATACACACACACACACACACACACACACACATATATATAGAGAGAGAGCTACTCAGTTTCCTGTTCACCCTGGTGTGTATAAGGATTTTAATAAGTATTTTTATAGCAGCATCATTTGACGAAGAAATGATGAGATGCAGCGCACAGTGCAGCTCCCGCTGCCGCCGCGCCCATGATTTACAGGCAAGCGCACCGTCTGACACCATAATGACCGCTTACACACACCTGCTTTTCTGCTATAACATACATTATCACATAATAAATACAATTATAAATAAATACAATATCCTTTAATGGGTTGTGTCTTATCGTTAGAACTATCACTTGGTTTAAGATTCAAATGATAAATAATTTAAAATAAATAAAAAAGGGACCGCTTTCATATTACGCGCCCGGAAGTGGCATAACGTGATTGGTTAGAAAGCAGGAAAAACTTCCGCGTGATGTCACTACGCTGGGACAGGAGCTTGCTTTGCCCTTGTGTTGAGATTTAATGCTGTTTCAGTTTAATTAAACAGTTACTGCGTTTCCGATCGAGCTCGACGTCTTTTCTGTGTCGCCATGTCTCTAGCTGCAGAGGCTTTCGTGTCTCAGATTGCAGGTAATATTCTCGCTAGTGCGCATATGTTATTGGAGGCAGGTTTGCATACATCGTATTATTTGACCTTATAATTAATTTATCTGCATATCCTTCGGTTACATGCTTGTTGTACCTCCGGATGTTTCATTATATGATATTAGATGTCTTTTACAGCTAATACAACTGAACTTATCGCAGTATTGTCAGGGTCAAAGATAAATTCACGAAATGTCTATTAGTATAACGTGCGCCAGGATTGGTTACGACAGATATGTAAGCGTGATTTTGTGTTACATGGAAAGCTTCAATGTGTTATGAATTTAATTTAATTTAATTATGAATTTAATTATCTTTGTTTATCAGCTGCTGAGCCATGGCCTGAAAATGCCATTCTGTACCAGCCTCTTAAGGGTAATTCACGAAGACAACATGTAGATCTTTACAACCACAGAAGAAAAAACAACGAAACACGTATTAATGTCACTTTCTGTGTTGTTTTTTAGAGGATCAAATCCTGCTATCAGATTCAGCATCTTCTCTGGCTGTCCAGGTGAAATGTTGTTCCATAAATTATTAAACATCAGATGTATAGACACGCCCACCTGCAGATACAACACAATGATAGACAACAAAGACTTGTCAAAAAATGTGTGAGTAGATTGTTTTGGATTCAGTGAAGTCTGTGTGTTTTGTAGACGTTCCTGAGGATGTGTGGTCTGCCAGTGCAGGTGTGCTGTCGTTCCAATGCTGAGTACATGTCACCATCAGGTGAATGAACAAATCTCTTCTGTCTTATATATTAGGTTGAGGATTTGTTTAGTCTTATCAGTTTTTGTTGGAAAGTAATGGTACGAAAAGCTTATAGGAGACTGAACATATTTGAGTGTCTTTTTGGCCTCAAAGCATTAGAAGAGTTTTTCCTCTTTTTTTTTTTTTTAGGTAAGGTTCCTTTCATCCACGTTGGAAATCAGGTTGTGTCAGAAATGGGGCCGATTGTGCAGTTCGCAAAAGCAAAGGTATGGACCACCCTTAATCAAAAATACTGACTAAATGACATGAATAAATGAATACTGGAATTTCTGGCTGTTGACTGACATTATACTGTCCACAGGGTAATTCTCTGAGTGACGGGTTGGATGATGTTCAGAGGGCTGAGATGAAGGCTTACATGGAGCTGGTCAATAACATGCTGTTGACTGCAGAGGTATAGACCTGTACATTCCCACAGCCCTTAGTGTGATACATATCTATTAATTAACATGCACAAACATTTTAACTTATTAATACATTTTGTTTAATAATTCAATTTTTCCCCACACATTGTGCTTTGGTTTATAGATATCTTGAGATGTATTTTCATTGTATATGCTTTCATATTGTAATATATATAGTATATATAACATATAACTACCTTAACTATGAGAAACATTGTTCTGTCTCTTTCTAGTTATATATCCAGTGGTGTGATGACTTTACTGCTACAGAGGTATGTATCTTATGTAAGGATGTCAACATGTTATATATGTGTATATATAATGCATGTTTTTAGCAGCATAATCAATAGATTTTAAACTTACATGATGATGTGCTTGTGTGCAGATCTCCAGGCCGCGATACAGTAGTCCGTACTCTTGGCCCCTCAATCACATTCTGGCCTATCAGAAGCAGTGGGAGGTCCGGAGGAAGATGAATGCGATTGGATGGGCCTCAAAGAGTCTGGAGCAGGTGTTTTTTGTGTGTGTGTAGAAAAGTGTCATACACACAAAAACTGGTCCATTTTAACTGCGTCATGCTGTGTGTTTGTGTGTATTTCTTCTGCTCAGGTTTATGAAGATGTGAGTCAGTGTTGTCAGGCCTTGTCACAGCGACTGGGAACTCAGCCCTACTTTTTTAACAAACAGTAAGTGTTGTGTACATGAACACTCATAAAGTACAGCATACTGTATTATCACACTCCAGTGGCTCTGCTAATCAATGCACTGTTAATGTGACAGGCCAACTGAACTTGACGCGCTGGTGTTTGGTCATCTCTTCACCATCCTCACCACACAGCTGACCAACGATGAGCTAGCAGAGAAGGTTAAAGCTTACACCAACCTGTTATCTTTCTGCCACCGTATTGAACAGACTTACTTTAAAGAGCACGAAAGAGAGAGCCAGTCCGGCTTCTCGCGCCATCCCAAAGGGTCACTCCCCTGAGCACCGCCCGTTTGCCCAAACATACTCCCTCCCCTGATGTGCAGTAACTGGTCACACCAAATTGATTGACAGCGTAGGTATCCTATAAGGAAGAAAAGGTTGTGTTAAAGTTCTGTTGAGGTTAAAACATCTTTAAAGGTCAGTGGGAGAGAGTAGCAGTTAAAAGAAGTTTTTGTGAATATTCAGTGTTCCTAATATATTTCCAAAAATGCCATTTTGCCTGGTCGGAATGCCATAACAGGAATTTGCCTGCTGAAACAGTACTATTAGACTTGTGTATAGGAATTCAATTAATTTAAAGTTTTTGTCCACTGTGTGAATTAATCTGTAAATGGAAAGTGCCTGCAAATGATAATAAAATGTTAAATCAGAGAACCTTTGTTTATTTCTGTGTTTATATGCCTGTCCATCCATTTTATTCATATTTATGTGTGTTATTTTATATTGGACATATTCAATTTATAGGTGTAGGATTCAAAATCATTTAAAGGCAATTATTGGTCAATCTGTGTTTTGCCAATTAATATTACTTAATATTTAAAATCCTACTTATTATTACAATATTTTAATAATTGTATAAACCAAATTTACCTTTAAGAGGTTAAAAGTTTGAAATCTATGACATGGTATAATAACACAATAGCAGTTCCCTGATGCAGTTGTCTATTTGTGCCAACAGGGGGCAGTTGTACTACTACAGTACAGTGTTAGAACGCAAAATACGTTTTATTGTGTTAAAAGTGTGCATATTAATAAGAACAAAACAAGAATTTATAAAACATGGATTTATGCACCTTTTGTTAAAGAGATTAAAGTTAAATCACACATTAAAGTTGTAAATATGTATAGACAGCTCGCAGACAAGATGAAAATCACACTACTGTAAATCAGTATGGACATTGTTTATACAGTATTTCATCTGTTGTGATCTGAGACTGTTAAAAACTAGCTGTTTATCTTAAAACGTATTGCATTTAAAGTATGCATTTCATCAATGTAGGTGTTACTTGGGAATTAAACCTGTGACCTTGGCGTTAAAAGTGCCACTCTCTTCTAGTTGAGTTACAGAAACACAGTTGATGCGTTAAATGCATTAACGATATTTAATATGTACTGTGTCACTGTCCCAAACAACTACCATAACTAGTGCAACATAAACAAAAATGGTCTAACTTTAATTTCATTAGTCCTTGTTATATATAAAAAGCTAATATAAATGTATTTATATTGTGCATATGTATGACACTCTATAAGCTTACAAAAATGGGAGCTTTGCTATATATACTGTCAGGGTCATTATTATGAGAGGACAACTGGAAACACTGTCCTGGGCCCTATGATGAGGGGGGGACCCACTAATGTCCTCTATATCATAGCCATGTATTGGGCCTGGGAAGAGGAGGTCCCACTATAAAGATTTTGTCCAGGGCCATGAGTACGGCTGGCTACACAGCAACAGG
This sequence comes from Botia almorhae, assembly GCA_036877575.1. Taxonomy (NCBI): domain Eukaryota; kingdom Metazoa; phylum Chordata; class Actinopteri; order Cypriniformes; family Botiidae; genus Botia; species Botia almorhae. Next base: position 73,988 of record JAZGTJ010000598.1, on the reverse strand, counting down.
TGAATCCTCTGTCAATGTATTTTTCTTGTTATCTGTGCTCCGTGGCAGCAGGTAAACAGTTCCATCAGTGCTGAGTTGTAGTTTATATGTATTTTTGTTATAGGGGTTTCCATGTTCATCTCTCAGCTGTCTGAAGACCTCGTTGTAGAGTTTCTTGAGCCTTTCTTTTGTATCTTGAAGATCTCTCGTGTTCCTTTCTTGTTCTTTCATCCCTTGCTCCTTCTGCTTCTTCAAAGCCTTAACTTCTTCTTCAAGATCAACGAGACTATCCAACTTTCGTTTGCGACAGCTCTGGGCGGCCATCTTGTTTTTGCCACGCCTTCGAATGTCTCTGATGAGGGAAAGTTGGGCGTGGCTGAGTTTGCTAGAGCTGACGACTTCGTTAAATGCTTCCACGGGCAGACTGATGATGTCATGCACACTGAGTGGCAAACCCAAAGCTCGAGCACGCTGTTCGTCACGACCCATACGCGGTCTTCCTCTTGTAGTCGTGTGGTTTGGCAGAGGTTCAGAGGAATCATTTTGTGTTTGGCATTTAACAGTTTCATATAGTTCCTCTACGGCCTCTGAGTCCAGGGACATGGACAGCAGGTCAATGTAATTTGATTGGATGCTCTCCAATTCTTCCTCTTCTGATTGGCCCTTTATGCTGTCAGTAGCATACAGGGATGTATCCATATCCACAGACTCAGCTGACGCAGAGTCATCAAAACCTATCAGGATGGGGCTGTCAGCAACACACGAAAGCGCAAGCGAGGTGTCCCATTCAGGCAGACCACTTGACTGCTCCAGTTGACTGAGCGTGCTGGTATTGATGGTATATGTACTTGTAAGTTCAAGGCCAAACTCGGTTGACTGGCTTGAGTTTAGCTGGCATTTAGTTAAACTCATTTCGTTAAGATTCTCAGCAGCACTGGAGCTAAACATTGTGTTTAAGGGTGAACATACAGACTCTGTGGCTGAATCTGAGAGGGCTGGTATGCATGTCTCTTGAACTGGAATACAGGGCGAACATAACAAAGGCTCAGCAACATCAATAGAGTCAGAAACTGTCTGTGTAAGTTCACCAAAATCACACAATGCATCTGTTGAGCTCTTCTTATGTGACGGGTTGTTGATGCAGATCTCAATGATGTCCTCTAAGGGCAAGTTTGGGCTTTCAGACTCCAGGAGATCCAAATAATACTAACAAAGAAATGAAACAATCATGAAGTGTCAGTATACAACTAGGGGTTATATACATTACAATATTTCTCATCTTTACTGATTTATATAAATGTAAACATGGAAATAATGGGTATTATCTTGAATTATACAGCTATCCTTTATATGTGTAAAATGTAGAGACCATAAAGCAATTGTAACAATTTATCAATCACAAATAAACTAAAGTGTTGTCGCTTTAGCACCACAGATGTTTCAGAAAAACATTGGTTATTTTATTTTCTGTGAAGTTATTTTATTTTCTGTATGTAGGAAATCTGAATCTTCAGAAATCAAAGGAGTCCTGGACCAGATGACCTGAGCTCAACATCACTGACTGAATCTGAACTTTCAGGAACAGACAGAACAATTCAGAGCCTTAATTCAAAGAAAAACTGTGGCATGTTCTCCAAGATGCCTGAAACAACTTCCTGCCAACCTTCTTAAAAACTTATCATTGCATTATTTTTGACAGCATCCTTACTTTGCACATTACTGTTTTTGCTAATTACATGTCTCTTTGTGTCTTAGAAAACATGATTTGGAGATATAAAAGATTATATTATTGAAGTGTAGTTAATGCTGTTTTTAATAAAGAACTTGAACCATTTAAATAATAATCTAATTCAGTAACATTACTTCAGTGAGTACAGATGTAATGTCATCAGGGTTACAATTTCACTTCTTGAATTCTTAAATAGTTACTTTTGGCAGATAAAAGTGTTTCTTAGACCCAAAAGATGTCAGTAGATTTGCAGTAGTATGTTAAGGTATGGATGAAAAAAATGTAATAATTGTCCTTAGTCTCTCATATTTACATATAATTTCCTCCAGGACATCAGAATGTTGAGAGGGAATTGTAACAGCTGAAAAATAAAGATGTTAGATGTTTTTAAACACATACATGTAAGCTGACCAGAATACCTAAAATGGCCGACAGGAGAGCACCTCAAAGTCTTGTGACTGACTGAAGAACAGCGTTGGATACTTTTGCTGGTTTACAGGTGACAGATATGACATTTCTAGACAGCAGTTTCAGTGACATCAGTCGGCTAGTAAAGACATTATCATTATCTGCTGCTCTTCTATAAAACCATTCCTACAGAACTTTCAACCCTCTGTATCTCAGATAAGAGTCATATTATCATCACTCACTGATGCTGTTGAATATTACCTGCACTAATTGCTTTTATTGTATACATGTTTACTAGAGAAACTGATTACCTGATAGGTCAACAACAAAGAAGTCTTTAACTACAGACTGAAATGAGATTTTCTTCACATATTCTTTGTGTTTAACTAATGTTTTAATAGTCTCTGATCCAACAGCCAATAATATAATATTATATATATATATTATTTTATATTATATATTTTTTTTTTAATCGTATATGGTCTCTACCAACGACAATGTCAGAGTATGTCATTCTTTTAAATATTTTACCCTTCAGAAGTTAATATAAATACATTTACACCACCAGTGAAAGGATGCCTGAAATCTTATGATCTTAAGTCTTTCGATTTGAAGGCGTTTTCTTAAATGTTTAAAATGAGTTTTGTAGAAATTAATATAATTACAGCAACTTAAATTAATTTCTGCCCAGGCTATGTGCTTTAACATGTAGAATAGAATCTAATCTACTATAATTACTACTTAGTTCTGATGTTGTGTATGGAGTTGCCAAGCGACAGATTTAATTCCAAAATTCAAATGACAATCATGAACCAGTTCAGACGTGCCCATGTGTGTCTATTAGCAGTGTGTGTACATACCTGCAAATCTGGCACTGACTGCGCTTCACTTAAAGCCTGTTCTTCTGAGGGGGCTTTTTGAGACTTGAACAGCAGGGCAGTCAACAGGGGATTCTGGGTAATTGGTGAATGTTGGGTAGACACTGCAGAGACCAATGCCGCTGGGAGGGGCATGGCCTAAAATGTCATGAAAATAACTTATTAGGCAACACTTCACATTGAAGTTTTATGTGTGTGGATATGATATGTGTACATGTGTTATTTTAAAGTTTGTCTGTGGGAAGGTTTGGGACTGGAATACTGTATATATATATATATAACACTAGCAACATGGTAGCGATTTTTCTATTACCCTTTATTCTGCAGTATATCATGCTGTATGTTTTTAATACGAAACTGAGCCCCGGACGGGTGCATCAAGTTCATTATAATGAGCGTGATTATGTTTTGGTGTGTCTTGATACTCCACTCATGTCACGTGTAACTAAATGCTGTTTACGATTGCCAGGCAACAATGCAAGATTGATTGGCTTCTAATGTAACTAATCCAGTCATGTTCATAATGCACTGTTGTTTTGATTTCCTTTGCATTAGTTATATAATGTGAAGTTATATAATATTAACAAGCTTTTTTATGAAGAAGCTGTCAGACTATAATCTGGTTTGATCCATTAGGTTCCAATTAAAAGATGAGTTATGAGATACATTTATCTGTAGTATTTATTTAACTAGAAATTTTGGTTGAATTTCCAGAAAAACAACCACTCTGTATTGTAATATATAACATTACTGTGATTAAAGATTTTCTCCATTACCACCAACCCCAGCAGAGTCTTAGCATGTTGTTTATTTGTGTGTGTAGATTTGAATACAGTTTTTAGATGATAAATATGTTACCTGGCAATTCACTGGTGCAGGAGCTGGCAAAACCTCTCCAGTCTCCTTGTCTAGTTTCTGTAACCTCTGCATAATCCTCTCTAGTTCTCTCTTGCTCTTCTGCTCCCTCTCCCTCGCTCTCCGGGTCTCCTCCGTTCTCTGCCGTAGACATCCATCAAAGATCTCTCGCTCTACCCCCAAATCAACATCCTGCCTCCATAAAATATCAACCAAATCCTAAACAGAGAGACAAAATGTACATCATTTAAACAGATCATTTACCACGCTAACGACCTATGCAGACATGTGCTCATATTTCTATAAGAATAGGTTTGCATAAACCTTCTGTGCACCATTGCATGTCATCAGTCCTGTTGGTAGACATGTGACACATTTGCATTTACATTCATTTGTTTGGCAGGTGCTTCTGACCAAAGGCCCCTGTAAAATGTTCATATGAGAACAGCAGATTCATGGAAAATGTATTTATTACCAGGTATTTATTAAAACTATCATGCTGCATTTATTTCACCTGTCAGAACACAAGCACATTTGTCATAATTGAATTAAACAATATCACTCCTGTAATCACTTCTGTTGATATGATAAAATGGTAATCGGAGAGTTTACGAGCTCAGATTGTATGTGTGTTCAGAGGTTGAGCTGCCACTGAGGGAGCTTCAACATAATGATATCCACCACCAGCCTTATAAAGCACTTTACTGTGGGCTGCTTGGCTTTCATTATCTAAGTAAACACTGACGACAACAGCGTTTGTGGAACTGGAAAAATAAACATTCAGTTCATTAATAATAAGCTGAGTTGAGTTGAATCAGTTCACAGTATAAATGATAAGTGAACAAGTGATTAAGACCAGTGTTTCTTTAACAAGGGGAGAGATAGAGAGGGTTGTGTACACCTCACCTAACAGGGACCATGATTAAAAAACGTTTTCAAGCACATGTCTTTCCAGTTTGCTATTTCTTGTTTGTGCATTGCATCAGAGACAATATCACAGTCCTCGATCTATGAACGAGTGAATGTTGTATGTGCACGCACACAAACAAAACTCCCAGCCAGGCACAAAGCATTTGTAATGGATTTAGCCATAATGACCTTGAACTTTCCAGCCTTTCGTTCAAGTCACGCAAATAAATAAATGCTCCTGATTACATAGGATATTGTGAATGCATTTCAGAGCCATTTGTCTTGCTTGGCAACCTACTGAAAGCAATCCATTAGATAATAGGGAAAAAAGGCAGAACAAGAAAGACTGGGACCAAAAAGGTATAAAGGTGAGTTGAGTTAAAGGTGAATGCACACGCCTACAGCTGAGCCGTGATACAACTGTGTGAAAGTGTAGACAGCCTGATAGAGTCTTGTGTGTATAAAGGACAACCGATTTGAACCCTTCTCACGGGGCTCACTAGCTACCCACCCTAAAACATGAAGAAGAGGGTGTGGCTAGCCCACATGCACCAAGTTAAAATGTTTATTTAACTACGCCAGTCACATGAATACATTTTTCATGGACAGACTTTCCCAGCGTTACAAAACCCTCTTCTCAGAACTCAATGTATTATTTATATATAGTTACTTTATTACACTGTGGCATGTGTATATATACAGGTGTATATATACATATATACAGGTCTCCAAAAAAGCGTCACTGCGTTATAACAAAATAAAACAAACTATCAAAACAAGCATTAGGTCAATTGCTAATTTAAGTCATTTAAAACCTAGTTTGAAATGATGTAAAACCCAGATCTTGTGAATAATTTTGTTTGCACACTGGCCATGTTTTAAATGCTTTATTTATTAAAATCAAAGCCACTTTATTTGATGTTGTTTGCAATGCCACTTACATATTTTTTACTTGTAACCTAACTGTACAAATCAAATCATTAAATATAAATGTATGTGTGTGTGTATATATATATATATATGTGTGTGAAAGAAGTTGTGAGAACTGTATTTAGAACAGGGAAAGATTGGATAATGGACTTTATCTTAATGTTTTGCTGCCTGAGTTTATTCTTAATGCTTTTTTATATAGTAAGGAGAGATGCTGATGGTTAACACAACCACAAACTTGCACCAACCACACTGGCTTTGTAGCTCTATTCCATCTCACAAGAACACAACTGTCATAGTCAGATGGAAAAGCGAATTAATCTTGTATACTTGGTATGGTTATATTTCCATTGTTTGCATAATTTTAGTTTGTAATCCACTGGTGTCAGGTTTAGGTGTCTTAAACAAACACAACCATACATTCACAAGAAAAGGTACATTTGTCATTTTCCATCAATTGCACCAATAAACATGAAAACCTTTCAAAGTAATTCTGAAGATTTTTACAGTATAAATTCGGAGGAGATACATGACTGTAATTCTATGAGTTTACATGCGGTGACCCCAAGTCTATAGCCCCAATAAAATATAATAACTACCATCACAGTGATGAGCTACTTCACAGTAAGTACTCAGAAATACAGTATATGTTCTCGGGAAACAGAAGGTACAAAAAGAAAGTGCATTTTCTTTCTGAAGAATGATTTTTTTCTTTTTAAGTATTAGAACCCGCTGTTTTAATAAGCTAATAAACACTTGGCAAATCTTTGCAGTCATTAAAACCGAATAAGAAAAAATATGAACTTACCGGCTCGTGTTGAAATGTGGCTGAAGGGTCTTGCATGTCGTACAGATGATGTTATAATGGTATCGCACGCGATGGAAACGCTTATTTCTGAATGACATCTGACGACATACAAGCGTAAACCCATATACAGACAGAGACCGCCTACTATAAGCATCAGCCAATCATCAAACAGATGACGAATTCTGACAGGACCCACCTACTATTATAATCAGCCAATCACACAGTATAACTCAAATAGTACACGTGACCCACCTACCACAGTTTAAGCCAATCACAACCATGACCTCAAAAGAAGACACGCCTCCAACACGTTTAACTTGCATTTACAGACGTCCAACATAAATATAACAGTATTAAATCATGTGAACGTGTGACATGTTTGTTTAAGAAACAATCACGCGATTTCTTAAAACGTAAAATGGCTTTGCTCCTTACCAGATCTACGATTTCAAACGATTACCTTACAGCCTAAATAATATATTTTAAGTTTATTGAAAAAAATAAAATATTTCTAGTAATAGGTTTACGATGATTTGCTGACAGCATTAAACACCCACTACATACAACCCAATACCATATAAAATGCATTCAAATGTATTTAAAAACACAGCTTCGGTCGATTCATACATTGCATGTCTTTAATGAATGTCTCCTTTAACTTTCAACACGCCACGAAATGTGACAGGTAACTGTGAGGAGCGCCATGTCCACTCTACCTATGCCAAGGGTACGAGCCCGGAGAGGAGAAATGAAAGGACTATCCAGCGAGCGCGTTCATGAGTACCCTACACGTTCACGTTTGGCAGCTCCACGTCGACATTCCTTTAGCGACTGAAAGAGGGGGTCCGGCCATACACACAGTCTATTGCGAGACACGGACAGGACAGTCACCGGTCGACCTCTAAGGTAAGCAGATTCAGCACTACTGTCCAGAATTAAACTTTCATTTGTGAATTCGGACTCTAGCTTATATTTTGAAGGTGATGCATTAACCGCAGGAAAGCTTGCATGCACGGCTGCACACTAAATTACATTGCTTTAGTCACTAAGTAAAGTGATACCAGTTTTAAAATATCTTCAACTGAGAAAGTTTTGCATATAGTATGTCGCGTGAACATATGCAAAAATCTGGACACCTAGTGTTTTTAGAAAACGTAATTTTCTTTGCAAATTCGAATAGGCCAATAAGGTCTTTGAAGACAAACTTCCTTCTGGGATTGTTGAATTTAGAAGTTGCACATATGTGAAAGAAGGAACGTGTACTGTACATATTGTACCAACGTTTGGCTGTAAACTTTCGTTCGTGTGATCGTATATCAGCATGCCAGAATATGCTGTTGTATTAAATAAAACTCCATTTCAGACCATGTCAAATTATATGAAGAATTTTGTTAAATATTGTTGCAATGGTTTGCAATTGTTAATTCACGTCATCTTATTCTAGAGACACGTCAGCTTATTCTAGAGAGTGGACATAAATTCCAACATGTGTTTTACTTCCCAGGAACCCTGTGAGCTGATTGGTCCAGAGTGGGCTACCGTCTCAAGCAAGCAACAGCAAGCACAACAGACAGAGCCCCGACAGATGGCAGTACAGTTTAGTAACTTAAAATACAACTGATACATTTTTATAGCCAACTACAAAATTCAGAAACATACAGACTTAGATGTAGTTTCAAACCCATACGCGTTATTGTGCACATGGACACACACACACACACACACACACACACACACACACACACACACGCTCAACCCTGGCTCCTCAGGGAAAGTTCTGTGGTCCACTCTGACTGTGTGAGTGTGTGGTCAGTGCATTACAGAACTTTGCTTTAGAAGCTCCACCCATCCGACTCATATTGAAAATAAAGGCTCGGTTTAATGACATCTGACTGGTTTGAATAGATTACTGTGCTTTAGCTGCTGTGTTTACCTAACTTTCCTAGTATTGCATTAATTGCACATATTATGTATAGTGAATTGTAACAATAAAAGTTTAACTAGTTAGAAACTGCCTACAGGGTTGAAACCACTGTACATGGGCAACAACCTCTTGCGGTAACAGTAGAAGTTGTGAGTTTCTATGTAAAAATTTATTATTTTTATATTAATATTTATTATTTTTAAAATTTGATATATAACATCTACTGAAAAGAAAAAGAGGTTTGTAACATTTGTATTTATGTATTTGTATATATGTATTTGTTTCCAGTTTTACTTATTTGGAATTACAATGTTTCTTTTTTTTCTCCTGTCAGTCATATTAAACAAGAGAAAACATTACAATATTCTGTTGCTACCCCAAACGGTTAATATAAACTAAATATAACGTGTGCATACATTTGAGTGTCTTTACAAAATTAACATTGATCTTTGGGCAAGCTAGGCGGAGAGAGAGAAGTACTGTCTTTTTGGGTACGTTTATCACTGCACTGTATGCAGCAGCACAACCAAAAATGACTCGCTGCTGACCTCTAGTGAAATGATGTGGCATTGTTCGTAAAGCGTATGTTATACGCGTCATGCTGACGCTTAGATAAGATTTATTTTACACAACAAAATACTCCAGAATTATCCCAAGATTTCCAGAACGTTCTGGTAAAATAAAATCTAAAAAGTAACGTTTCTTATACGTATTCTCATTTTTTACTTAATTTACTTATTTGTAATCAGTTAATCCTTTAACTTACCTTTTGTTAAATTCTGTCGTCATTGTTTAAAAACCATGAACCAAAAATCATGTACCTGTTAAATGAATACAGAACGTATTGATAAAAGCGTTACACTTTCCAACTTTATAATTTAACAGACGTCGTATGTCTTACGTCGTACAGAAACTATGAATGCTGGTTGCGCAACCTTCCCCAATAAAACAACGCTTCAAAGTGTCGCGAAACGCTCACTGTCCTCTAGGTGGCGACATTTTTATGTGAAATGACATTGAAAATGCAGCACCTTTATTTTAGTGGGTCTTTGCCACTTGTACTAGTTCTGCACAAAAACACATTGTTACATTACAAACTTTGCAAGCAACGTTTACTTTTTAGCTCGTAATTGTGGGGTTTGTGGACCACAAGGCAGCTGGTCACACTGGAGCTGTTGTGAGTCGTGCACCTGACCATGAGGAACTCATACCTCTGTTTGGACTTTGCTCACTGATGTGTACAGCACGTATCTCCATATAATGTACAAGTTCAGCCCAAGCCGAACACTGATAAGGTCTCTCAGACATTACGCAGCTTTGTGCAGGTGAGCCAGAGTTGTTACATTAACATGACATTTAATGCCTCTTACGTGTGCATTTTTTAGCTGGTGAATGAAGAGGTGAGTCCCCCAACTCTCGTGTGATGGGATTTAATTAAATCAAACTGCTTTGCTGACTTCAGGACTCGTCTACACTCACTAAACCAACTAACAGACACCAAACAGGAAATTAAATGTACCCATTGCCACCAATGATGTTAGCAAGCACGGTACTGATAACATTATTTCAATGCGGTTTAAACAAAAATTGACCCGACAACGGACCGTTATGAATTTTATTTGAGGGTTTAAATCCACCTGGTAGATACAATAGTTGCCAATTTGCAGGGCTGCTGTCCCAGTCACTCATCGCAAGTCAAACACTACAGATTTCAGTACAGTTAAATAATTTAATGTTCAACAGCTCCTGTGAAACCAGGGGACACGTTTTTCATTCCTTCAGCTGAAACACTGAGGAACTGCAGTAACACGGCTCTTAAAGTGACATTACCCCGACAGACAAAAATTAAAAATCGTTACTGCTGAAATAGGCTCGCATAAGAAGCTTGTTGAGTTAAACCCAAAACACCTAAAACGAATAATCATGTTTTTTTGATCGGCTTACCATTCTGAATACATAGTTACAGATATTGCAAATCCAAACACTTAATTTAAATATTCCCTCGTCCATCAACATTATGATGTGGCTGATTTCAAGTATGCGATGAGGTCGGCTCTCTCGCCCTTCTTCTTGATGCCAGCAAAGATCATTTTTGTGCCTGGAATGTACTTCTTGGGGTTTTCCAAATATTCCATCAAGGTATCTTCACTCCAAACGATGCCTGTGAACAAGAGACAGTACAGGGGTCATGAAACATGACTGTGCAAGCAAGTCTCATCGTAAAATGCATCATAAAACACACTGTAATTCACAGCAAGACAGGTACCTTTGCTCTTATTGGCATCTGTGTAGGAGAAGCCCTCGGCCTGACCAGTCTTGCGGCCAAAAAGACCCCAAAGATTTGGCCCCACTTTGTGCTTGCCTCCGTTCTCAACCGTGTGACACTGTGCACACTTCTGCACGAAAACCTTTTTTCCCTTTTCAACGTCACCCATATTTTCCTAAAAGTAGAAACAGCGATTGATGAATGAGCAGCTGTAAAGACATCAAGAACAGAAGGTCACTCAAGGGGAAGCCAACATCTGCCTGGTGCAGTGCTTGACCTATCAGCTTCAACACGTTAACTAACCGATTCAAGCTGTAAATAAAACTTGAATGAGGTCAAAACACCATCCACGGAGAAGTTAAGCATGAACCTTCATAAGCATGAAGTTTCTAGGTAGATGGGTTGGCATAGTTACTGTGGAAGTTTCAAGGACGTCGTTTGATTCCTTGTCAGTTCTCAGCTGTACATACTACACTCCTAATTCCTAGCTTACATCAATTTTTCCTTTATTAAAATAAATCAACCACAGTTTAAACAGGTGGCTCGCCGAACATCAGTGTGCAAGACCGAAACGCTAACAAGCCGGACGTGAATGTGTGTGTAACACAAATTGCATTTAATATAACAAGTGCCTTTCAATAAAGGCAAAAATTGATTAAAGCCACAATTTGTAAAGTCTTAAACCGGCTCTCAGATACTCGTTGAAATCATAAAGCGAAACTAGTACTTAACCACTGCAGTCAAAGGCCCACTGTGGTTTTCAACGACTTCCTGAACCTTTATAACTATCCAATAAACCATTAAAAACTGTTTCAGGTTAAAATGACAAAACATACAGAGAGAACCGCTAGACTTCGTAGTCATTTTTAGGAACACCGGCATGCTACCCAACCTTACGTCATTCTTCATAAGAACCTATAAAACATTTAAGGCGTTTAAAATCCTAGAAATGTGATAATCACCGCGACAACAGATCTAAGAAAGATGTGGTTTATTAAGAAATGTACCTTTGGGACTATGCGGGAAAGCTTCTTTGTCTCCTCTCGTGCCGGTCGCCGGATCTGTTCTCTATTAGGGCGCGAGAGGAAGGTCACTTCATTTTAGAGGCGAGGGAAGACGCTGGCCTATGACGTCACACACACGTTGGGCGGTCACGTGACTCGTTCCGACGAATCAGCGGCGTTTTTCTGAACGCCCATCTGTGGAGTTCAGACAGACAGTAGACAGAGAGACAGACAAACAGAGAGAGAGAGAGAGAGAGAGAGCGAGAGAGAACATGTACATGTAAATGGTATTACGTGAAGTTAACAGAGAACGAATTTGACCTTGGCTGTTTGTCAAAATAACACGTTCTATGACAATTTATCGATTAATCAGCGTTTCCTTGACTTTTTATATATACTCACAGGTTGTATTATACAAGTTGCATTATAATAACAGACTACACATACTGTACAGTTACACAAACCTTACTTTATAAGTTAACATTGGTTTTGCATTACACAGACGCAAACTATGACGCTGACGTGACGTCACGTGAGGATTTGACCTGATTGCGTGACCGCAGATTCATTACATACAGGACTGCACGTGACGCAGTAGGCATTCTCACGAGTTTTGTTGACGCCAAAAATATACTAGGCGCTGTTCCGAGGACCTGATGTTCAGGTTATGTGGTGTTTCCCCGTCAAAAACAGACTGACAGGTGACTTATAAATGACAGGTTATAATAAGATAATTCACATGTGCCTACATGGCTGCCAAAAAGGACAAACGGCAGGTTTTCGTTTCACTTCAAAAACAGCAGACAGCTGTTATTGAAAAGTTGGTTAACAGTTATCACATGGATTCTTGCTCTATTCTTAAGAGAAATACTTTAAAAGTTCCCCATTTATTCTAATTGTATGGAAAAAACAATGATCAGTACAGTCACCAAGATTTATTTTGTGTTCTAGATTGTATTAAATTAATTATATAAATTATTATAGTAAACTCCTCAAGAGCTTCATGTTAAGTCAGTTTCTGGTTACTAAATTCCCCAGTACATCTGTAATGTAACAGGTATGTTCTGCCTTGAGCAGGAACCTCCTAAACACATGGTACAGCCGGTGTAGATGATTGGATGATTTGTCATCGGTGCATGTCCTTGTGCAAACTTCATTTAATGATACATTTGCAGCTCAAGTGTTCCGGGTTTGACCTGCCACACCCAGCAGTATCGGGGCAGTTCGGACTTAATTTGGGATAAATCTTATGTCATTATTTAGTCTAACTATCTGATAGTCTAACTAGACTCAGCAGACAGAGTTAGGTGCAAATCTATGTGCTCAATATACTGCTACAGAGTCTGTAAAAGGACGTGTGTAAAGTGAGATATAAACATGACCTTCACAGGGTTTATGAGTTCTTATCAAAGAGTTTATATTCTCTCACGACCTTTAGTTATTTATAAACCCTGTTTATTCATATTTTCTACACTGCAAACCATTCAGATAAAAACAGTCTGCTTTTTTACATGAATATCACCTTTGGCTCACAACTCTGTCCATGCAGGTTTAGAGGTGACTGTGTCATTCCTACATCACTCAATATTTCTCGTTACGCGTCCTCCATCATTTACTGCTTTCTGTCCTTCAGCTGACATTTTGCGTCGTTTGCAAACGGACAGCGACACCTGCTGCTCCTGTACAGAACCAACATACAGTATTTATACCCGTGACATTTGTCCATTTGGCTTTTAACAGCGAGCAATTATAATAGTCAAATGAAATATAAAAAAAAGTTTTTTATCGCCATCGAATGAAAAACATTGTAGCCTGACATCAGCTTTACAAAATTAACAAGAATTGTACCTTTTATGTGTATTTAGTAAAGTAAATTTAAACTTAATTCAAACTCCAACCTTCTCAATGCTGCCCTCTCGTGGCTACGATGAGGACTGCAGCGTGCTGTAAGGCTGTAAAGAGTTGACGAGTTCTCTTATTTTTTATTCAACGTCGTGGTTCCAGATCCATAAGATCATTATATGGAAAACAGAGCACAGTTAGCATTCTTCAAAATGACTCCTGTTTTGTTCCAAGGAGGAAAGATTGTCAAAGAGATTTAGAAAAAAGGCTTATTTTTTATTTATTCAAAGGTGTGAACTTGCACAATGGCTGATCGTGCTAGTCTGGCTGGTAACATCAGAACATAACAGTTGTATCCTGTGTAAGCAGCTACATAACGTTTACTTTAGTAAGTGGTTGCTATGGGTTGCAGACCTGTTCAAAAACAGATAAACTAAAAATCATTTGAAGTGTTTTGGGGACCTGCCACAACCACATGTAGTACCCAGGACAACAGACATTGAGTGCCAGTGTTTTCATTGCACTATAAAACCAGGTGATAAACCAAAAGATGAACTCATTCACCCCCGGTTTTTATTAGGAAAGTATATATAAAAACACTAAATTGCATGAATTACTATGTGTTAGTTACTAAAGGTTAGTATTTTTGTCTGGATTATATGTTGGGGTTACATGCAGATATATAGGGAAGCTGAAGACTCATGATTCAGTATAAAAATCAACCAATTATTTTAAAATTGTTTATTAATTTTTATAACATTTTAGAAGTTTTAAAAAGAATATTTGCGTATTCATTTGTTAAGAACATGTTAATTGACCACACGTTTAGTGAACAATTATTTGACAAATGTTTAAACTTACAGTGTGTAATTGCAGCTGTGCATGTATTTAAATGTTATAAATCAAACAAAGTTTAATCTTTTCAAAGGTCATCCAAAACAAGAGGTCAAAAGCTCTCTGTTACAAAGCAGAAACAGGTTTTTGCTTTACAAACAATACTAGTAACTCTGTGTGATGCAGATGAGCAGTTTTCCACCATATAGTCTCACTCAGAAATATCTGACAGGAGCTGAAGGAGTGTTTAGCAGTATATTACTGAAGTACTGTGAGCAAAAGACAAAAATATTGGAGTCTGAGTAAAGGAAAAACATTCAGGGTGAGAAAGATGTTGTGGTTTCGGTTTCCAGACCAACAGAAGATCTTCGTCTTCCACAGCGGGTGTACAGGAGATGACTCTTCCTGAGGCAGCCCAGGTCCTTCAGTAGCTTCAGGAGATCGTTGCGAAACTTCACCCCGATGAAGGCGTACAAGAACGGGTTCACGCAGCAGCGCAGGAACGCCACGGCTCTCGTCACATCCAGAGCGTACAGACGACTGTTGTCTTTTTCGCAATCTGTTGTATTCTGGGTTGTCACCCCCATGACCACGTTGTACGGTAGCTGGCTGAGCACGAAGACAGACACCACGGCAATGATGACTTTGAAGGCTTTGTTCCTCTCAAAGTTCTTGGCTTGGATGAGAGTCTTAATGATGCAGATGTAACAGAACACCATAACAACTGCTGGAAGTATAAACCCCATGACCATCTGACTTACCAGCATTTTAATGCGGTAGTCATCGTAATCGTTACTGCGTTCTACACAAGTGTCATTGTTGTTGACTTTAGAGAACACCATGTCAGGTAATGAAAAGATCACAGCCATCACCCAGGTAACCAGAGAAGACACCTGTCCGTAATAGACCGCGCTGGTGCGGCAGCGATGAGCAGAGACCGCCTTCGTGATGGAGAAATAGCGATCTACACTGATGCAGGTGAGAAGGAACATGCCACTGAAGAAGCTGACCTTGTATATGGTGAACATAGCCTTGCATGGATACTGACCCAGGTGCCACTTGCTCATGAAACTAGCTGCCCAGAAGGGAAGAGAAACTGCAAACAGCAGGTCGGCCATGGCTAGATTGAGCAAGTAGACGTCAGTCATCGTTTTCAGCCTCCTGAAGTAAAGGTAGGTTAGGATGACCAGAAAGTTCCCAAAGAGAGCCAGGAGGCAAATTATGGTGTAGATGGTGGGCAGGAACCATGCACGGAAATAGCGGTTGGAGCCCTTCTCACACATTGTTGGGAGCCCATTATAATCCATCTCTGTGGTGGAATAGTCATAATCTGTTTTGGGTATTCTGTTTCCATCGTCTTTATAGAGGGCAGTCGAGTTGGACCAACTTGTCTGAAATAAAGGTAAGGCAGCAGGGTTGCAAGGAATGAGTCACTCAGCAAAAATACTTTCCTACAGGGTTTCAAAGCTCAAGAGAGTATGAAACATGTACATGCTGTCTGTCATATATAGGATGTTGCCTAAAATGTAGCCCTGAATCGAATAGAGCTGAGAAAACTCTCTATTACACAAATTGTCAATCTTCTGCATTAACTGCTGAGATGAGTCTTACTAGTCATCCTGATTTTAGAAAAGTCACATCAAATGGAAGATTGAATGTCTAAACTGAGTGTAAAAAGTGAGTCTGATTAGTCCTAACTAATTGCTAGTTGGTCAGATTAGTTCTAAAATAAAGTCTTAATATAGTGGCTACCTTTATGTGATTTATTGCGTAAAAATTACCTTTATGTGACACGACCAGATCAGCAGAGCAGGACAAAACACTGTTAAAAACAGATACAGAGTGTCAGAGTACAAACTTATAACGTTTAATTGATCTGAGTTTTACTTATATACAGTTACAGATAAACAGATTTACTTATATACTGTATATACAGATATACTATAAACACATAAAGGGTATTTTTGCTTACCGGTAAACGCATTCATGATTTCAGTTTTCAGTCTCTGAGTGATTCTTCAAGACTTCTTGCAGCACAGTGAACACGAGGTCTCGGTATCTTGTGTGTTGACACGGTGAAGCACCGTTTTTAACTTTGAAGACAAGAACAAAGGAAAGGGTTTTCACCACAGCCTGTGCTGTGTTGAAAAACAAGATCTTTACTTCTCACAACCATCAAATGGTTTCTTATAACAGTTATCCAGTGTAAATGTTTTCCCTCCG
This sequence comes from Botia almorhae, assembly GCA_036877575.1. NCBI lineage: Eukaryota > Metazoa > Chordata > Actinopteri > Cypriniformes > Botiidae > Botia > Botia almorhae. The sequence goes on along the minus strand of JAZGTJ010000598.1, from coordinate 57,399 downwards.
AGATCCTTTTATGAAATTAAACAATCTAGTATTGTTTAAACACATGTTAATGAATACTTGTGAATATTCTATGAGTGTCTACATCATAATCTGTTTTAATGTCTTAAGCGTGGTAGCTAGGTGAGGTATTTGAGAATAAATAGCATGTCGTTATTTGACAGACTAGTTATTTAGTAAAGGTCAATAAGGTTCAATAAGGTGCTCAATAAGGCACGAATGGACTGTGCTACAAGGTAAATCTGTGGTTAACTTTGGCAAGCCAAAGGCAGTGTGACCCACATATAGGAAGGTAGGGTCTACATACAGTACCCCTAAAACAGATGCCACGGATGGAATTATTCTCCAAGAGGAGAAATGATTATCCAGTAAGATCCAGCTTACTGTTGGATCAAAACAGCATTCAGATAAAAAAACAAAAGTACAAACAACTGGCTTTTATTCT